>PVIY010013124.1:0-60012 GCA_004026745.1 Myrmecophaga tridactyla
CTTCCCATTTCCCCAGACTCTTGCCAGTTTATCCCATGGGCCCAACCTAGTGGGCTAAGGAGCTTTTGGAAAAGAAAGAATGATAGAGAAGGATTTGTCTGGAGGACAAATGAAAGCTCTCAGTACCAGGCAAGTAAAATTAGATTAGAATTCCATGAAGCTCAGGCAGCAATATGGAGGAAGGGAGCTGGGAAGGAAGGAAGGAAGAAATAAAGACATAATCCAAGTAAGAAATATGGGGATTTGAATAGTAGGTAATAGCAATGAAAGGATGTAATAGATTCTGAGAATATTTAGGAGGATACAATCTAAAGAACCTGTTGGCTAGTCATGAGTATGTGTCCAAAGTTCCCTACTATAAATATACAGTTTATCAGGCAATAAATGAAATGACAAGGAAACAAGATGATTATGGGTGATAGAATCTCTTTTTTTTTTTTTTTTTTTTTTTATGTCCGAGGACCGTCTTTCTTTAAACAGTTCATTTTGGTACTGGTATCCATCCTTGGGTTTGGAATCCAAGAACACATGACAAGCTGTTTCATCCTTATAGAATATCTCCATATCCATCATTTCAGAAGGAACGTGACAATTGTGGTGGATTGAATCCTGGCCCCAGAATGATATATCCATGTCCCAGAGCCTATGAATGGGATCTGAATTGGTAAAAAGATCGTTGCAGATGTAATTAAGTTAAGGATCTCAAGGTATGATCATCCTGGTTTATCTGGATGGGTTCTAAACCAAATGCCTTTATAAGAGATGGAAAGGGAGAAGACATAGATACAGAGAAGGCCATGTGAAGACAGAGATCAGAATGTGCCATCGCAAGGCAAGGAAAGCCTGGAGCCACCAGAGGATGGAAAAAGCAAGGAAGGATTCTCCCCCAGAGCCTTCGGGGAGCACATGGCCCTGCCACACCTTAATTCCAAACTTCTAGCCTCCAAAACTGAGAGGATACATTTCTATTGCTCTAAGTCACCCAGTTTGTGGCCATTTGTTTGGAAGTGCAGTCCTAGGAAACTAATATGGCAACAGATGAAAGAAAACCATATTCTGATGACCTTACATCTGGGCTATAAACAAAAATAGGTCAAACTTCAACTCTGTCCATTGTTTTTCCTGCAGCAAATCTATTTGGCAAGATAGGATAGAGCCTGATTTAAAGACTGCATGCTCTAGGCTGACTGAAGTCTGGTAGCAAAGTGTTAAAATGCCATATTTACACTTAAGATGGGTAGAACCCTGCATTCATAGGGTTCATAGTACAATCACATGAAGCCGGTTTAAATTGTAGAGAACTTGTTAAGCCCTACCAACACTCTCTGTCACCTATGTCCAAAGCAATCTTGTCGAGAATTTCACCAGATGAAATTCTTGGCCTGTTCATCTTTCAGCCAGACATTTTCTCTGAGCTTCAGCTGCCTCCCTCACTCTCAAATATTTTCCCCAGAAGAAAAACACAAAGACTAAAATTGTGCAGTTGGTATCACCCTTTCTGGGTGCTGCAGTTGACTCAAATTAAATGAAATATGCATAAAAGACATAGACACCTTGAAACTGGCTTCAAGGAGATTCCAAATACATTTATATCAAGTTTCACTTTGCCAGCTAACCTCCAAATCATTCATCCTTTTATGAGGAAAAAACTTCTAGAGATTAACCCTGATATGTGAGGGTATAAAAAATTGTCAGAAACTTTTCCAATTTGCTTCTGTGTATATGACTGTGTCACTGAACAAATCAGTGAGTAAGTATGTGTTTGATGAGGTGGACCAAAAAGATGACAGATGCCATTTTAAACATGTGGTAATCAGGTCTAGGTTTCCAGTAAGCAGTTTGAAATGTAAGTCTGGAGCTTAGGAGTGAGGTTTGAACTGACATTCCAGATAATTATTGCTTTCCTCTGTAAAAGCAGTAGTTTTATCTTTTTGATATGTCTTATAAATATTATATCATTACCTTATAAATCAAATCTCAAACCCAATTTCAGTTCTGTATAGCTCAGTTTTTCTCCTTCTTACCAAAAGCAAGATTTACATTTGAATGCCTTTCTCCCCCAGGCAGCCAACTGACTCTTTCCCCAGCTTCAAGAGTGTAGCTTCATTTGTCTAGACCTATAAGGACATTTTTCTCCTCGTCAGAGTTGAAGGTTGATCATGTGACCCAATTCTGGCCAATGAGCAGGAAGTACTAAAGGGCTTCTGGGAAAGGAGGTTCATTGTTTTTCTGGGAGAACTTATGGACACCAGCTGTGCCTGTTTGAAATGGCCTTATACCCCAGAAAAGCCACGTTCTTTAATCCTGATTTAATGTTGTGGGTGGAAACCTTGATTGGACTGTTCCCATGGCAATGTGACATACCCATTTGTGGGTGGGACCTTTTGATTGGATTGTTTCCCTGGAGATGTGACACACCCAGTTGTGGGCAAAACCTTTGATTAGATGGAGATGTGACTCTGCTCATTTAAGGTGTGCTTGACTAGTTTACTGGAATCCTTTAAAGGGGGAAGCATTTTGGAGATGATACAGAGCCAACTGAACCAAAAAGAAAGCCAACATGAGACCCAGACATGTGGAGATGCAGAAGGAAAATACCCCAGGGAAGCTGCTTGAAACCAGAAGCCAAAGACCCCATCAGATCCCAGCCACATGCCTTACCAGCTGACAGAGGTGCTCTGGGCCCATCAGCCTTTCTTAAGTCAAGATAACTTTCCTTGCATGCCTTACTTTGGACATTTTCATGCCCTTAGAACTGTAAACTTGTAACTTAAAACATTCCTTTTAAAAGCTGTTCCATTGCTGGTATATTGCATTCCAGCAGCATTTAGCAAACCAAAACACCAGCTCTCTTTCATTTCTTCTTGCTTTCACAATAATAAGGGAGCACTAGTGCTAATGCTACAGGCACTCTTCCTAGGACCACAGGGGCGCCAGCCATTGACTTAAGTTGACATTGCACATGTAGAAATGGACATTCCTGGGTCCTTAAGAATATCACCGAACCACTGGATCAACCTCTCCTAGAAGGATAAATGTCCCTATTGCTTGGGTCATTTTCAGCATTTCTTTTTTTTGTTTGTTTGCTTTTTCAGCATGGGCAGGCTCCTGGAATGGAACCTGGGTCTCCGGCATGGCAGGTGAGAATTCTGCCACTGAGCCACCGTTGCCCATCCTTCAGCATTTCTATTAATTGTCAATGCCAGCATCCTAACTAATACAGGACCTTCCCTGGTGAGGCTTCTGTCACTTGTTGTCAAGTGTCATTTCTCAGTGACAAAGGAAACAACAGGGGTAAAGCCCTAACATAGTACTTGGCCCATACTAGCTGCTCAGTGAATATTAGTTCCCCTTGCTTCCTCTTGGTTTTCAGCTTGGAGCAGTATCTCTCCCAGGTCCCTGGCATTGATCCTCCAACACTTTGTGTGCCAAAGGCCAGGTTCCAGTGGGCCTCTAGATGGTAGAATCGGTTATAAATACCCCACATAGTAGGTATCATAACTGGGAATTCCAGGGCCCAGCAAGACCAAACAATGAGCTACCTTGCCCTGGATAGTCACATATTGCCACTTTCCAAAGGATTCAAATGGGGTATAATGGAATGAACACCAGAGATGTAATCAACACTTAAATTTTGTTTTTGATCATACAGGGCCAGTTCACGGTGTTTCACAGCCCAGTCATCATTACTGTTATCAGTCTTTACATTGCAGATGGGTAGAAGACTGATTAATAAGGAATTCTGATTGCCAGAACGTGAGACGGCAGCAGGTTCTCTTATGACTTAAGGAAGAAGGCTGAGCACTCTGACCAGGGAACTTCCCTAGAGAAAGAGACCCCTGTATTTCCCTTCTGCTTCCCCTTAAAGTGCCCAGTTCTTGGGTTTGGCCCATCAGAAGTTGCCTTAATTGCAGTTGGAAGCCGTCTCAAACTTTCTTGAGTACAACCATGCCCTAGAGTGACCTCTTTTATAACATCTCCCCAGAAACTCCCCCCACATTAGGGTTTGTATCCTTTTGCTCTTTCAGTTAAATGCCATTCAAATTTGATTGGTGAATCTTACAGTAACCTCATGAGATACTTGAAGAGACCTTGGAATGTTATGAAAACAACTGGTTTGAGAACACTAGCCTGGCGCAAAGAGCTCTCCCAGGTTTGCCATTGATTCACTGGGTGACTCAGTGCCTGTCATACACCCACTGGGCCTGACTGTAGCCCCTTTCCTCTGCCTGCCTGAAGGGGAATCAGGGATTCATCAGATAAAGTGCACAAAGTGTTTTCAGTTCCTCCACATAGAGGCTATATAAATAGGAGGCATCATCATCTCCCAGGTATTAAAGGACATTCAAATTGTGAGCTGGAAGAAACTTTATCCAAAATGTTATTTAAAGCTGAATGGCCCCAACGAAGCAAAGAAGACCTAGAAACTTCATAAAATAGAAAAAGAAAATCTGACGATCATTTTAATTATAAAAGTTTTTAATTTCCTGAGTATTTTAAGAGAGAAAAAAAAAGATGTTTTCTGATGTGCCAGTCCAAGCTTCTATGTTACCCCCTCCCTTTCACCCCTAAAGACTGTAAAGTATCCAGTAATATTTAAATATTTATACATTTATTTCTCTGCTACATAATCACCTCAACTTGGGCTTTATGCAAATATGTGAAATCTTCAAACATAAAACGAAGCCAAGTTCCTCACAGAAGGGAAACCTATGACAACCTTCATTGCTGCATGCCAAAAATGTCAGGCAAATCAACTCATTTACTAAAACGGAGATAAAGCTAACCCAGCCAGTACTCGGAGCTTCCTCTTAAAAACAGGCAGGACTAACAAAGTACTGAACCTTAAACTCATTTGGAAAACACGCCTGTGATTTCTGTTTTTTCTTTAGCAAACGCCACTTGGTGACCCAGCCTGCAAGTCAAACAGCTGAAACTCGGCTTGTCCTGCTTCCCTTGAGTACTGAGTTCTAAAGGCCACTAGTTTCAATACGTTTTGCCAGAAATAACTTGAAGGCGTTCCTGAATAGAAACCAAAACCCTGGTAACAATGTAGTCATTTTAAATTAACATCCTAACTTAAAACATCAAAACTGATTTCCTTTGTGATTAAAATTTACATTGGAACATTAACCTCAGGCAGGGCATTTTACTGGCAAACAAGAATTGGAACAGGAGGTTTAAGTCCAAATGCCAAAAACCAAAGCTGTTTCTGAAAAGAAAACAGTTTATCTACTTTGTCAATCACTCTGATTTGACTTAAGATTCAATTAGGCAAAAAAAAACCAATGGGTAAGTCCTTCTCTTCCAAAAGACTTTCTTTTCCTGCAAACACTGGCTAGAATAACAACGTGGAAGAAAACTAGGAAGAGAAAGCAAAATTATTTGTAAGTGCTAAACTAGAATCAACCAAAATGTCCTTCAATAGGTAAATGCTTACATAAATTGTGGTCCTTCAGTACCCTGGAGTACTACTCGGCGGTAAAAATAAATGAACAATTGATACATGTAAGGGCATGGATGGACCTTAAGGGCATTATATTGAGTAAAAAGAGCCAATCACAAAAGATCACGTACTGTATAACCCCATACATATAGCATTCTCAAAATGACAAAATTATAGAGCTTTTTTAGGGCAGATTAATGATTGCCAGGGGGTAAGGGTTGGGGGAGGGGGGAGTTAGAGGAGGTGAGTGTGATTATAAAGGGAGAGCCCTTTTAATATGATGGAGTTACCCAAGTGTAACACATGTAATAAAACCTCAGAACTATAGACAGACATTGCACCAAAACCAACCTCCTGGTTTTGTTATTATAGCATAATCCACTAGGGGAGATTGGGTGAAGGATATATGGCACCTCTCTGTACTATCTTTGCAACTTCTTGCCAACCAGTATTTCTAAATAAAGGAGAGAGAGGGGACTGCACAAAGAAAGATGAGCCAGAAACTCAGAGAGAGAGACAGGGAGAGGAAAGGGGGGAGGAAAGAAAGGAAGGAAGGAAGGAAGGAGGAAGCGAGGGGAGGAGAAAGGGAGGGAAAGGAGGAAAGAAAGGAAGAGAGAAATTTTAAAAGAAGAAAGAGAGAGAAACAATTTGGGATGGATACTGACAACTCCAGGGATCAAAGGTGACAGGGAAGATTTGGAGGAAGGACAGCAGAGTAAATATAAAAGGTTACTGTCAGACAAGCTGACAACCAGAAACTGTTTGGATTGTAAATTGCAAATGAACTCAGTGGACAAAGGAGGGGAAAGATCATTGAACTGTTACTCCTGAATGACAAGGATAGAAATGAAGCACAGTGAACGTGAAGACATGGAGTAGATTTGGCAGCAGCAGCTACTGGAAGGTCCTTGGAGGGGAGAGGGTAGATGTAGCAGCTGAAGCTCCTTAGGATGTGACATACATCAATGAGAGAAAGAAAGATGGCAGGCAAAAATGCCTGACCTAGGAAGAAATATTGGGAAAGAAGGAGCACATAGAAATGAGTGAGATGAGAAGGCAGAGACTAAATTCTTGGGCAAGAGCAGAATTACTGATTAAAATATTTAATGATGGGGTGTTCACAGAATATCACAGGTAGATGAGTCATAAGGAGAAAATAACTCATTGAGATTTGTAAAATGATAAAAAAAAAAAAAGAAAAAAAAAACAGGTCTTAAGGGAATTAAAAAATAATGAACAGCAAAATACAATGATCTCTAGAAAGGTGTGCCCTGCACTGGTCTGAAAACTAGGAACAGCACATCCTGAATTTCCTAGATTTATTTAACAAATATTTTGGGTAGCCTAGTACATGCCAAGTACACATCGAGCCAGATTTTTACTTTGGAAAACATGATCTTACTGAGTACCATTCATGCAAAAGTAACACAAAAGTGCAGGAGGGTAAATTGTCATAAGGAAGAAAAGAGCTTCTAAGGTAACTTTTGAGCAAACTTTTATAGCTCACCAGTCTAGAGATCCTGTACAGGGCAGCCATTAAATCAGTGCCCACGAAAGTGCTAGCAACAAATAATATTAGGATCCAAGAGTTAAGGTAGTAGTTCTAAGATCTCAGAATCTGATATTTAGTGTGGACATAAAGGAATTCTTATCACAAAGTGAAAGAACAAGTCAGTGGTCTCCACAAGAGATGCTGGGAAATTCCCAGGAGTGGCAGCCCCTAAACAAAAGAAAGGAAGGAAAATAGCTGGCCACTCCCACGGCTGGAAAAGTTAAAAAAAAAAAAAAAAGTTTCTTTCCCAGCTACTGGGTAAATATCAATTCAGAATGCTTTGGAAAGATTCCCTCAAAAGTAGGGGAAGAATTTATGTCATCCTAAAAATATGGCCGGACAGCAATCTATTCATCTCCACTGTCCCCAAGCCCAACCTCTAGCCTTCAATAAGAAGCCAGCACACTATCTAAAAATCAAGAAACCAAAAAGCACATGAGAAACTTTGCCAGATATTGTTCTTTGATAAATTATGTTCCTGTAGCAGGACAAAGAAAATCTCATTATTCTTAACAGTTGTTGCATGAATCCCTTGCAAGAAGGAGAGACCGTTTTGTTAAGCCTGCTCTAAGGCTGAGTGTCCAGGGCCTGTGGGTGGGCTAGTGCCAAGGAATGAGAGGCAAAGCTAAATTCATCTGTAAAAGAACAGTGGTTAGAAGGCACGAATCCTCCAAAATGGGGAATTCAAAAGCTATTGAGCGGGGTGGGCCACGGTGGCTCAGTGGCAGAGTTCTTGCCTGCCATGCCGGAGACCCGGGTTCGGTTCCCAGTGCCTGCCTGCACAGAAAAAAAAAAAAAAAAAAAAAAAGCTATTGAGCAGAGGGTTTAAAAGACAAACAGCTGGGAACAGAATTAGAAAGCAGTTCCTAATGGTGATTGGGCGAGTGGAATTCTGAGCATTTATGAGATGTAAGTTCCCTCTTCATTTTTCCTGGTAATTTCTGCATTCTCATGAGTGCCTTCTGGAGTGATTTGTCTTTGAGGGACATGCAAATACAAGCAGAGTCCTGCTTCAAGGCTGGGGAAATCCCCCTTGTATTGGCTACTTAATAATGATTTATTTTAAGGCGTGGAAAGCCTGAGGATAAAAAGGACACTGGTGGGGGGATTTGTGGATCCAGTATCTTCTTTTCCTCAATTTTCACATCCTTGAGTCTCTCACTTTTTCTTGGTTTCCCAACAGGTTGAGTGGGGGTGACAGCCTAAGGTTGATCATGCGCGTATCAGCTCCTTCATTTTCCCCAAATGCCCGAGCAACTATACCACAAAGACCAGTTGCAGCTCTGATATCTTTTTCTCCTCCCAGGTTTTCAAACACATTTTGGCCCTCCTCAGAAATGAACCAAGGTATCTTTTGGAATAGCCCATGTATTTCCTTCCTGCTGTTGCTGTTTCTTCCTGTAGGAACTTCTTTTTGTAAAATATTATGGTTAACTTTTCCACCAAACCACCAGATGGTCCCATTGCCACTATCTTAAATATAGTTTTTTCCAGAAGTTAAAAGATAGACGCGTCTACATCTTTCTTTATCCTTTTGCAATTAAATTATATCACAGATCCTCATTATCATGTATGCTGAATACAAATCTGGGAATATAATGATTGCCAGACTATAAATTTCTTCTCATAATAAAATAAAATAGAAAATAAATACAATAATAAAATACAAACCAAAACAAAATAAAATACACACACATGAAAGGCATACATTGAAAGCTATGTACATCAGGGTTCTAACATGCACATCTGAGAGAATGGATGTGCAATTTGCAGAGTAGCTTTACAATATGGAGACAAGCTGGTTTGGGAAGTGGAACGAGGACAAGTCTTGGAGCAAGAAAGACCCGTTCTCAAATCCTGGCTCTGCACTTGATTGCAGTACAATCTTGAGCAAGTTTAACTGCTTGAGGAGTCATTTAAAGAAGACATACCAAGAATGGTATGATCATATGGTAAGAATGTTCGGTTTTGTATGTTGTTATGTTTAAAAAATTAAATTAAATTAAATTAAAAAGCATGGGCTCAAGGTAAAAAAAAAAATAAGGAAAGAAAGAAGATAAAGTTGGTCTTGCAAATAATATAAGTAAAAGTCCGTGGTGCATAGTGGCCACTGAACACAAGGCAATGCCTAGCCCTGACCACATAAATATTGAATGATCAGGAAAAAATGCAATGACTCACTAATACCCCAGCTCCTCTACTTTCTCTCTAATTTACTCTTTTTAATGCTGCCCGCTCTCTACCACAAACCTGTCCTGTTGTTTGGCCCACAGACCCCCACCTAGCATATAATTTTTCTCCCAGTTCTCAGAAGAAACAGTACACCAAGATATTTGCTCAATAATCACGAGTGCTCAAGACACCCTGAGCTACTTGTTGCTGGGTCACCAGAGAGGGAGTGTGTCGGGTGGTCCATTATAGGCTATTGGGTCAGCGGCAAACCCATCAGGGCAGATAGTCAATTTTTACCAGTTATCCAAGAGGCCTTATCTTCCCTGTTCTCTTGCACAATGCTCCCCAAATAGTCTTGGTAATATATCTTTTATTATGCACTCCCCTGCAAAAATATGTCCATCATCCATTCCAGAAATACTGATTGTCCCTTCCATTCTCTCTTTCAATTGTTAATCAAGACGATGTGTGCTTTGCCCCAGCAATAAAAGTCTAAGGCAAATAGTCTACCCACAAATATTTCTCGCCTATCAGAAAGCTTTGTTTTCCAGTCTCTGCACTCTTCTCCTGGGAATGAAAGAGCCTCTCCACTCTTCTCCCAATTGTAAGCATCATCACTAAAGGTCATAGAAAAATAAAATTACCAGAAACAATCAAATGTGTTTTTTTTTTAACTGACGTGTTTTTCTATACCAGAAAAAAAATCAAATGTTGTTTTGTTGTTTTATTTTTATTTTTTTTAATTTTTGCATGTACAGGCACCGGGAATCAAAACGGGGTGTCCAGCATGGCAGGCGAGAACTCTGCTTGCTGAGTCACTGTGGCTGCCCTAATTTTTTTATTACTAGCTTGTTTTTCTATAGTTATTGAGCTAAACTTTATTGCACTGACACCATAACCCCTCTACCTATTCCATTTTCCCACTGGCTCTGATACTGCTTTATATCACCCACAGTTGTGAGCACAGCATTTTGCAAACACTAGGCCTAAAGAAGATGGATTCCTTTGATTTGATTTCTCCTAGAATCTCAGTGGCTTGATCAGTGTGGTCCTTGGGACTTTGACTCACCTGCTGGGAAGAGTTGCCAGGTGTAGCCAATAAGAGTTCAAGATGCCTAGTTAAATTTGAAATTCCGATAAATAATGGGTAATTTTTACAAGTATACCCCATGCAATATTTGGGACATATTAGACTAAAAGATTTGTTGTTTATCTGAAATTCAAATTCAACTGGGCATCTTGTATTTTATCTGGAAACCCTACTAGCGTACCTTCCAAAACTGAGCAAGGGAAGATTCCAGATGTTCAGTCCATGAAACCTGGACAAGAGATGGCTTCTCTAGCAGTAACTCTGATAATCCCTAATTTTGGAATAAGGAGAGAAGGGGAAGAGAGAATATACCAGCTCTGGCACCTAGGCACAAAGGCTAATCTGTCTGACAAAAGAGGGCTTAGCCCCGTTCTACTGAATCACGGTGAATAATTGTATTTCCAGTGATGATGCAAAAGGCAGGCCAGGCAGGGAGGTGTGGAGAGAGCAGTTGTTGCAAAACAGTCGCATGTGGCAACTGCTGCCCTTCTAAGAAAGCAGAGTCCTCCACAAACGTTCCCAGTGGCCCTGCCTTGTAAACACATTCTAAATCAAGGCTGAGTGGAGGGAATGTACTCAAGAGCATTCCCTGGAAAGTCATCCCTGTCCATTAGGCATCCCCACTCTGCAAATGAAAAAAATAAACACCCTCCCCAAAGTAAGGAACATCTCTAGAGATTTTAGGAAAACCCCCACAGTTTCCAAGGGAATGGACAGCATATTTTCTACCTAGAGAGGAGAGTACTATTTCCTTCATAATGGGATTTCTTGGCTGGAGAGGAAAGGTTAGGCACCCTGAGATGCTCTGTAAAAATGCAAGATGATATTGTATTGTATTAATGTCACTTAATGGTAGCTGTCAATGACAGTGATGGAATAAATATGGAAAAGGAAATTACTGTAATTGATTGACAGTCTGGAATCTTCCACATTCGACCTAATGAGAGAAACCTATGAGCAGCAGCTTCCAGCACAGGCTATTAATGCAAATCATATGCACGGTGCTGGCATGCTGAATTATGCAATGCCATGTGAATGTCTAATCCATTTCACCAAGCTTGTCTTTATCCAGAAAAAAAAAAAAATATTTCCCTGACATGCTGATTAGTATATTAGGAGAGTTTAAGAAGTTTGGTGCTAAAGTAGGTGCCATCATGGTGTTATTAATTTAGTTCTGAATGAGACAAACAGCTTTGTACAGCCATCAGAATCACTACATAAGTCTACAAGATAACTTTGTCAAGACTGATGGGAATTTACAGAAAAGTCTTGTGATATGTGGAAGGAATTAGCAAATAGATAAGGAGCACATCATTTTTCTAGAAAACCGCTGTCAAGGTCTCAGTACCCATGCGAAGCCAGACACCTGCCAAGGCCTCTGCAATGCCTGCACAACCACTGTTTCTCAGATGTCCAGCAGAAACTTGTGTAAACTTAGAACAGAACCAGATGTGAGAGGTCAAGGGAACAACAGGTACAAATAAGGTGTAAGACCTCTTTGAAACCCACGGAGATTTAAGTACTCCCCAGGTATCATCACGAACAAAACACTTTCTGGGGAAAAACATGTCATTTATGTGGGAGAAGGTCTGGGGGATAGAAAATTAAGTTGCCAATTATCTCAAGAGCTCATACCTTTGAGAATTCCATAGCTTTAAGCATTTCGCTCCCTTAAAATTTTGGATCCGTTCAAGTAGGGTCTTCTCTCCTAACTAGTTCCTAACTAGTTCGAAAATGGCTTCCCACAGGTGCCACAAATATCCCCAGATTGGAAAGCCCTGGACTAAAGCCAAGAGGAAAAGTTATTGTGCACTGCAACTTTACACTGGTGGTCTCAAGACAGGCTTAGTTGAGTACATAAATGAACTTCTTTTTTGCGTACTTTTTGAGTATGTTTTATGTGCCAGGCACTTAATTAGACCCCGGATGTACTAACAGCCCTCCTGCCCTATCAGAGTTTACGTTCTCTTGGAGGAGACAGAGATGATAAGAGAATTACAGGAGGCTGCAGAGCATGTCACCAAAAAGCAAGCAGTGATATAACAGGGACGACCGACTTGGTTTGCAGGTGAGGAGAGGTGCCTCAGAGGAAGGTGTGCTTCAACCAGGACTCCACAGGGACTGTTTTTACTTTTAAAATTTTTCATAATTAGAAAAAAGTACACTTAAACCTACACTTTCATTGTTATACAGTGATGCCGATTTTAATTAATGAATTTAAATTTTAAAATGAATTGCTTTAAAGATAATATTAAGCAAATAATTGTGTAAGGGTTACTCAAATATATCACAAACTGTGAATTTGTTATGTGAAGTACTGAAGTTTGGAAAAACCCCTACTAGGGAACGGAAACAAGAAAAGTGAGGGGCTGCCCAGTAAGAAAGGGCCTCAAGGAGAGAGTTGAAACAACAAAACTAAGTAAAAAGAAAGACGAGACAGAAAGTCCCTCAATGTGTTCCCACATATATTATTCCATTCTTTCACTTTCACCAGTCCCCCATGGTGTAACATATTCTTGTCGAATTTTCTATGGAATAATTGAGGCCCTTACAAGGTTAAGTAAAACACTAAAGGTCACCCAGCAAATTAGCAGGGGAGGTAGAATTACAGCACAGGCCGTCTCTCGCCCCATTGAAAACAGTGCCTTTTGCCTCCAAAGTTCGGCAAGATAGAAAAGGAAACTATATAAGCAAACTAAGTGAAATAAAGGACCTTTGAGAGGAAAGGAAAGGCTGCAACTGGCATGAAAAACATTGTTTTTACTATCGTATGTCCTTGGAATTGATTTAATTTGAAGGTCCTTGTTGTCACTTGTTGAATCTGTGCTCTGACTTTGAGGAAGAGATAAGTCCCTTAAAAAAGCAAGGATGGCCACACTTTGGAGAAATCCAGAAGTCCTGCCCAATGTCCAGGCTCTCACAGCAAGGCAAAGGGGTACTCTGTGGGAGTTGGTTTGTCCTTCTTTACATGTCAACTTTATACTTAGGGCCGTCCCCTACATATCTCCTGATTCTGTTTTTTGTAAAACTCACTGAGGGTAATGTATCATCCACCAGTTTCTCTAAACCTTAAGGAAGCTAGTTCTGCTTTCTAGACTCCACCATCTTGGAGATATCGAACTCCACAAGCCCTGTTCAAAGAAGAAGAGTGGAACAGTTGCTGCACCAAAAAGTTCTTCCAGGAATCTTCATAATCCTGTTTTGTGCTTCTCAGTCTTGAGAGTCCAGGTGCTGTTACATCTCCTACCCCCCAGTGCCTTCTTACATCTCTAGCCCCATTTTCCCAGCTCCATCTTCTCCCTGCCCTGTCCCTTTCCCTGTCTTTTCTTTTCCTCTGTCCTGACCCCCAATGTGCCATGAATTTTAAGCTTCAAGGCTCATGATTCAACCAGCATTTATATGTGAGTATCTACACTATGCCAGCTTCTGCTTTGTGTCCTGGGCATACTGACACAGTCCTTGCTCTCACAAAGTGTATGTTCTAGTGGGAGGTCACAAGCAAATCAACAGATGGTTAAAAGAAATCAAATAGTGATAATGCTATACAAGAGTATTTTACAGATTCATGGGAAAGGGATTGGACAAGTGGATATTTTCTGGTGAGGGAAAGCCTCTTGGAGAAGGTGACATTGAAGTTGAGCTCCAAACCATGTGAAGCAGCTGGAGAGCATTCCTGGTGGAGGGAAAAGCAAGGTGGGCCAGGGTGCTGTATCTCTCAATGGGGATTACCAGCAATACTGTATAGGACTATTCCATACATTTGGGGATATGTAGCAACCCTGGCCTCTACTCCCATTAAATGCCAGTAAAGCCCCAAGTTCTAACTACCCAAAATCCCCATCAGCCTCTCGTGGGAAGTGGGTGGGGAGTGGGTGCATTTCAAGAGGAGGCCAGAGAGGAGAGGGGACCCAAGGGCATGGATGCCCTTGGAGGATATTAAGTAGATGAGTGATATGATTTAATCTCTGCTTTCCAAAGATCACTCAGGTTGCTACTTGGAGAATTATGGGGACAAGAGCAGAAGCAGGGACATCAGTTAGGGTAGAAATTCAGTGAAGAGATGCCGGTGGCTTGGAATAAGGTGGCCTGAGAGCTGTGGTCAGGTATACACAGCATTTACACAGGTGGGCTTCTCAAACAGCTGAACCATGGAAGAGGGCTCACACTCAGAAGTGCTCAGCTAAAGAAAGCTATCTGAGAACAGTTGAGGCAACTTGAGGACCATCAATCTCAAGTAGAGACCAGAAAATGACTTAGCTGGGTTCCCAAGTGCACAGGACAGAATTAAATGATCTTTCCAGTTCCCTTGCAACTCCAGGGTATATGGTGCCTACAATTCTACGCTCTGTAAGCCAAGACAAAAATACCTCTGACACCTCACACAGCTTAGGCGCCCTCTTCTCGTCATCTCTCAACTCCCTTCTCCAGTTGATGACGGTCCGTGCCAGGGCCACACACCGGCACCTTCTTTTCAGCACTCTATTGATACACATCGCTTCCAATAAATTAATATTTCCATGTCAGTGAACAAGAACAAGTTGACACGCTGACAGTATGGGCTATCTTCCAGGGTTTGTCTGCTGACAGATTAAAAAGTGTGTCCACATGGCTTTATGTTAACAAATATTGCAAAGCAGAGGCCTTTGTTTGTTTTGTTTTGTTTTTCTGGTTTCACGGTAATGTTGGTGAAACCACACACCTGCATTTGTGTGGTAGACAAGCCACGCGGCATCCACCTGGCCGGGACCTTGATATGTGAACGAGACAGAGACAGCAGGGTGCGCGGGTGTGTGTTTTCTTTCTTTATTATGCAATTTGGGGTGATGATACGCTTGTCATAAGATGCACTTTTGAGTGCCTAAGTATTCATTTCAATAGGGAAGGAGGGAGATGACAAGTGAAGGACTGAGGGATGGGAGAATCACTTGGCAACCTCTGAGAAAAGTGTTTCCTTTTTTTTTTTCTTAAAGGCATCTTTTCATTTTTTGAAATAAGGTAATAACTCTGGGTCTTTTCTCACTCTCCATTCTGTCATCTGCCAATCTACAAATGGTGATGAAAACGTGACTTTGATCCCAGGTAACTAGAAAGGCAAGGATATGGGTTTACTCTAGAGCAGGAGTCAGGAAAATGTGCCCAAAGGCCACACCTGACCTACTACCTGCTATTGTACAGCCCACAACCTAAGACTGATTGTCACATTTTTAACTATGGTTAGGGGAAAAATCAAAAGAATCATATTTGTGAAATATGAAGCATATCTTGTGACAAATGAAAATTAAAATGACCTGAAATTCAAGTTTAGGTGTCTGTAAAGTTTTGTTGAAACATGGCCATGCTCATTCATTCACATATCATCTATGGCTTCAGTGCTGCAATGGTGAAGTTGAATAATTTCAACAAAACCATATGAAGCCACAAATCGAAAATATTTACTCTCTGGCCCTTCGCAGAAAAAAAAAAAATTGCCAATCCCTGCTCTAGAGGTTTAAGAAGAATGCATTCTGGATCCTGTTAAAGGACCTGCCTGCATTTTCAATTATTCTCCTAATTCTCTATAGATTACTGCCTTATTCATTCATTTGAAAAATACATTTTGAGCTCCTGCTATGTGCCAGGCACCATGCTAAGTCCTGGGAATACAGCTCTGAACAATTACAGTCTCTACCCTAAGAAGTCAGAGTCAGTAGAATTAGATGTTAATCAAATAGCCATGCAAATTTAGTATGCTAAAAATTTTACCTGTAGGGAGACTTCCGGGAAGCTGGCAGAATAGGATAACCTAAGTTCATCCCTGCGCCACAGAACTAGAGAAATGACAGAAAAACAACTGAGACAGCAATTCCAGGGTGCAAGTAACCAGAGAGGTCTTCTACACTATATAGGGAAGTCTTGGTTGAAAAAGCAGAGAAATGGGGACAGAGAGAATGGTGTGAGCAGGCTCCATCGTGATTCCGCCAGGGACAAGAGGCCATACCCAGGAAAGTGCCTGCCCCTGCAGCTAGCTTGAGAGATCAGCTGCCTCAGCTCCACATCCCAGAGCTCATTTGGGGAATTCAGAAGCCTGAAAACTTGCTTTCCCAGCTCATAGAAAACATCCAGCTAGTGCACAGAGCCCATCACTGCCCTTTCCTTAAGGAGGCCTGGAGCCTCTGGAGCACAGAGGCAGGGTGGCAGGGATTAGGAAGCAAGCCGCACTGCACCACTTACCCCTGTGCCCCACACCCAGCACCCCAGCATGCCACAATAGTGTGATATAGTTAAGATCCTGAAAGAGAAAGTCTACCAGTCCAAAATTCTTTATCCAGCCAAGTTGTCCTTCAAAAATAAGGGAGAGATTAAAATTTTCAAAGACAGACAAATGCGGAGAGAATTTGTCAACAAGAGACCTGCCCTACCAGAAATACCTATGGGAGTTCTGGAAAATAAAAAAAAAAGTCAGGAGAGGGAGGTTTGGAGGACAGCCTAGCATTGAAGAGTACCAGTAAGGGTAATTTATAGGATAAAAAGAGCAAGAGGGGAGGGTGGTACAACAGTGGCTCAGCAGGCAGGATTCTTGTCTGCCATGTCTGAGACCTGGGTTCGAGTCCTGATTTTTTGCATGCCTGCTCATGCAAAAGAAAAAAAAGAGAGAGAGAGAGAGAAAGGGGAAAGAATATATAGATCTGACAAACAAAAACAAAAAGACAAGACGGTAGGTTCAAGAAATGCTTTTAAATTAATAACTTTGAATGTTAATGGACTGAACTAACCAATTAAAAGCTAGATTGGCAGAATGTATTAAGAAATATAATCAAGCTATATGCTGCTTTCAAGATACTCATCTTAGACACAAGGATACAAATAGATTGAAAGTGAAAGGATGGAAAAAGATGTTCATGCAAGTTGTAATCAAAAGAAAGCAGGGGTAGCTTTACTAATATCAGACAAAATAGACTTCAAATGTAAAGACATCATAAGAGACAAGGAAGGACACTACATATTAACAGAAGGGACAATTCACCAAGAAGAAATAACAATCATGAATCTTTATGATCCCAATCAAGGAGCTCCAAAGTACATGAGGTAAACATTGGCAAAATTGAAGGGAGTGACAGATATTTCAACAATAATAGTGGGAGACTTCACTACATTACTCTCTTCCATAGATAAAACAACCAGACAGAAGACCAACAAGGAATTAGAGAAGTTAAATAACTGGATAAATGAACTAGGCCTAATAGACATACATATATAGGTCAAGACACCCCAAAACACCAGGATATACATTCTCCTCTAGTGCTCATGGAACGTTCTCCAGGATAGATCATATGCCGGGGCACAAAACAGGCCTTTATGAATTTAATAAGATTGAAATTATCCAAATCACTTTTTATGATCACAATGGAATGAAGCTGGAGATCAATAACCACCAAAGAACCAGAACTTTCACAAATATGTGGGGATTAAATAATGCACTCTTAAACAATCAGTGGGTCAAAGAAGAAATTGATAAATAACCAGAGATGAATGAAAATGAGAATATGACATACCAGAACTTATGGGGTGTGGCAAAGGCAGTGCTGAGAGGAAAATTTATTGCCCTAAATGCCTATATTAAAAAAGAAGAAAGAGCAGAAATTGAGGACGTAACTGCTTACCAGGAGGAACTAGAGAAAGAATACCAAACTAACCCCAAAGCAAATAGAAGAAGAGAAATAACAAAGATTAAAGGAGAATTAAATGAATTGGAGAACCAAAAAAAAATTAGAAAGAATCAATAAATCCAAAAGTTAATTGTATGAGAAAATCAATAACGCAGATGAACCCCTAGCGATGCTGGCAAAGAAAAAAAAAAAGAGACAGGATGCAAATAAACAAAATCAGAAATGAGAGTGGGGACTTTACCACGGACCCTGAAGAAATTTTTCAAAAAATCATAAGACATAAGAGGATACTCTGACATCATAAGACATAAGAGGATACTCTGAACAACAATATACCAACAAACTAGACAATTTAGACGAAATGAACAAATTCCTAGAAACACACAAACAACCTACACTTACTCAAGATGAAATAGAAGATCTCAGTAAACCAATCACAAGCAGATGGCTTCACAGGCTTCACAATTTTATTAAGTATTCCAAAAAGAACACCAGTCTTGTTCAAACTCTTCCAAAAAATTGAGGGAAACAGAATACTACCTAACTCATTTGATAGAGCTAATATTACTCTAATACCAAAACCAGGAAAAGATACTTCAAGAGAGGAAAACTACAGGCCAATTTCCCTAATGAATGCATATGCAAAAATTCTCAATACTAGCAAATTGAATCCAGTGACAAATTAAAGGAATTATACACCATGACCAAGTGGAGTTTATACCAGGAATGCAAGGGTGGTTGTATTAGTTCATTAAGCTGCCGGAATGCAATATACCAGAAATGGAATGGTTTTTAAAAAGGGAATTTAATACATTACAAATTTACAGTTCTAAGACCATAAATATGTCCAAACTAAAGCATCCAAAGATGCCTTGGCTCAAGGAAGGCTGATCTTGGAAGTCATATGGCTGGCATCTGTTGGTCCTTGTTCCTGGTTCACTGCTTCTAGCTTCTGATGCCAGTGGTTTCCTCTCTAAGCATCTGTGGGCCTTCACTTAGCTCCTCCAGAACGCAACTCTGGGTTCTGGCTTGCTCAGCCTCTCATGGGAAGGCACATGGTGACATCTCTGTCTCTCTCTTTCTGCCTGTGTCTAGGCACCTGTTCTCTCTGTTGGCATGCCAAGCATCTCCAAACACAAACGTCTCTGTCAGCTTCTGAAGCAACTGTTCTCCAAGCATCTACATCTGAGGTTTCTCCAAAATTCTGCCCCGTTTCAAGAACTCTAGTAAACTAATCAAGACTTACTTTGAATGGGCAGATCACATCTCCATCTACTCAAAAGGCCACACCCACAACTGGACATGCCACATCTCCATAGAGCTAATATAATCAAAAGTTTCTGCCCTACAATATTGAATCAGAATTAAAAGAAATGGCTGCCCCCACAAAAATTGGATCAGATTAAAACGTGGATTTTCTGGAGTACCTAATAGTTTCAAATTGACACAGTGATGCAACACAAGAAAATCAATCAATGTAATAAAGCACATTAACAAATCGAAAGGGAAAAAATTACATGATCATCTTGATTGATGCTGAAAACGCATTAGACAAAATTCAGCATCCTTTTCTGATAAAAATACTGCAAAAGGTAGGAATCAAAGATAACGTCCTCAAAATGATAAAGGACATATATAAAAAATTCATAGCCAGAATCTTACTCAATGAGGAGGGACTGAAAGCCTTCCCCCGAGATCAGGAACAAGACCAGGATGCCCTCTATCACCACTATTATCCAACATTGTATTAGAAGTCCTAGCTAGAGCAGTCAGGCAAGAAAAAGAAATAAAAGGTATCCAAATCAGATAAGAAGAAGTAAAACTTTCATCATTTGCAGACGACATGATACTATACTTTGAAAATCCTGAGAAATATATGACAGAACTACTTGAGCTAATAAACAAATTCAGCAAAGCGGCAGATACGAGATTATTGTGCAAAAATCAGAAATGTTCCTATACACAAGCAATGGCCTAACTAAGGAGTCAATTAAGGAAAAAATTCCATTCAAAATAGCAACTAAAAGAATCAAGTATCAGGAAAAAACTTAACCAGTGATGTAAAGGACCTATACACACAAAATATTGCTAAAAGAAATTTTAAAAGATCTAAATAGGTGGAAAGACATACCATGATCATGGATAAGAAGGTCAAATGTAGTTAAGATGTCAGTTCTACCCAAATTGATTTGCAGATTCAACACAATACCAATCACAATTCCAACAGCCTACTTTGAAGACTTGGAAAAGCTCATTATCAAATTCATTTGGAAGGGAAAGAGACCTCAAATAGCTAGTAATATCTTTAAAAAGAAGAGCAAAGTGAGAGGACTCACACTTCCTGGTTTTAAAGCTTATTAGAAAGCCACAATGGTCAAAACAGTATGGTACTGGCCCAAAGATAGAAGTATTGACCAATGGAATCAAATCAAGAGTACATAGGTTTAAAAAAAAAAGAGTACACAGACCACCAAATTTATGGTCAACTGATCTTCAACAAGGCCCCCAAAGCCACTGAACTGGGACAGAATAGTCTGTTCAATAAATGGGCATGGCGATATATCCCAGAGTAATTTGGGCAGTAAATAAAGATGTATTTGCAAAGTCCCTGTGGGGACTGGGGACAAAGGAGGAAATATTCAACTTCTGCATTTGGAGAGTTTCTGACATTCTTGCAAGCAGTGGGGACAACCGAGCCCTTGGTATTGGGATTTGCCCCTATGAAACTTATTCCTGCAAGGATAGGCTAAGCTTACTTAAAATTATGCCTAAGATTCACCTCCAGAGAACCTCTTTTGTTGCTCAGATATGGTCTCTCTCTCTAAGCCAACTCAGTAGATGAACTTACTGTCCTCCCCACTATGTGGGACATGATTCCCAGGGGTATAAATCTCCCTGGCAATGTGAGACAAAATCCTAGGTTGACCCAGGACCTGGCATCAAGGGATTGAGAAAACCTTCTTGACCAAAGGTGGGAAGAGAGATGTAAAGCAAAATAAAGTGTCATTAGCTGAGAGATTTCAAACAGAGTCGAGAAGTTATCCTGGAGATTTTCTTATACATTATATAAATATCCCTTTTTAGTTTTTGGTGTATTGGAGTGGATGGAGGGAAGTACCTGAAACTGTTGAGCTGTGTTCCAGTAGACTAGATTCTTGAAGATGATTGTATAAAGGTATAACTTTAACAATGTGACTGGAGTGATTGTGAAAGCCTGTGTCTGATGCTCCCTTTATCCAGGACATACACAAATGAGTAAAAGTATATGAATAAAAAATAAATAAATATAGGGGGGATAAGGGATAAAATAAATAGGGTAGATGGAAATACTAAAGGTCAATGAGAGGGAGGGATAAGGGGTATGGTATGTATGAGCTTTTTCTTTTTATTTCTTTCTGGTGTGATGCAAATGTTATAAAAAATGATCATGGTGATGAATACAGAACTAAGTGATGATACTATGAGCCACTGATTGCACACCATGTAGGGAATATATGTGTGTGAAGACCCATCAATAAAAATATTTTTTAATAAAATAAAATAAAACAAATGGGCATGGGGGAACTGGATATCAATAGCCACAAGAATGAAAGAGGACCCTTACTTTATACCTTATACAAAAATTAACTCAAAACAGATCAAAGACCTAAATATAAGAGCCAGTACCATACAAAGCCTAGAAGAAAACACAGGGAAACATCTTCAAGACCTAGTAATAGGAGGTAGTTTCCTAAACTTTATACCCAAGCAAAAGCAATAAAAGAAAAAAAGACATAATTGGGAACTCCTCAAAATCAAATACTTCTGTGACTCAAAGGACTTTGAGTTGATGAGGTAGCCAACTCATTGGGAGAAAATATTTGGAAATCACATATTGGACAAAGGTTTGATAGCCTGTATACATAAAGAAATCATACAACTCAACAACAAAAGGACAAATAACCCAATTTCTCCACATCCTTTCCAACATTTGTAGTCTCCTGTTTGTTTAATAGCATCCACTCTTATAGATATGGGGTGATATCTCATTGTAGGCTTGATCTGCATTTCCCTTATGCTAATGAAAATGAGCATCTCTTTATGTGCTTTTCAGCTATCTGCATTTGCTTTTCAGAAAAATGCCTATTCAAGTCTTTAGTCCATTTTATGATTGGGTTGCTCGTTCTTTCGTTGTTGAAGGAAGAGAGGGTGAGGTGAGGGCTGGGACTCTGGGAGAAGCGGAGTCATGCAGGGCCTTCAAGAACATGAAGGATTTTGTCTTTATCCTAAAAACTATGTTGTACGGAAATGTTCTCAGCAGCATTGTACCCATTAGCAAAACTCTGGAAGCTACCAAAAGGCCTAACCACCTTGTGTTGGTCAGGATTCTCCAGAGAAACAGAACCAAAGGATATATATGTGATGAAATATTATGAGATTTATTATAGTAATTGGGTCATGAAACTGTGGGGATTGACCATTCTGAATTCTGTAGGGCAGCCTGCAAACTGGGAACTCCAAAGGAAAGTTTTCAATGAATTCCCCTAGCGCAGCTGAATGGCTGAAGTAGAATTGGAAACTCTTCCTTTATCTGCTGAAATCATCAGTTCTTTCTTTAAAGCTTTCAACTGATTGGCTGAGACATCTCTCACTGCTAAAGGCAGTTTCCATTATTGATTGTAGATGTAATCAGCCAGAGATGCAATCAATGTACTGATGATTTAAGTCCAGGAATCATTCTCACAGTAAGAGTCAGGCCAGTGCTCGCTTGACCAGATGACTGGACATCATGACTTAGGCAAGTGGACACATGAACTTAATCATCACACACCAGAAAACAGATAAATAAATTATGGCATATTCACATTACTGAATATAATAAAGTGGTGAAAACATACTAGAATAATGTAACAATATATGTGAATCTTAGCAATATATTAATAAATGAAAAAAAGCAAGCCTCAGAAGATAACATACAGTATGATAAATTTTGCATAAAGTTAAAGGTCACTAAAATTTAACAAGAAACTTTTTAGAAATACATGCATATAATAAAACCATATTTAAATAAAGCAAGGGAATCATTAAACACAAGACTTCAAATAGTAAGTTGGCAGTGTTACGGGATGGTAAATGTTCATTGCGGTTCCTGTTCCAGTTTTTGTCGGCAATGGATTCATGTGGATTTATTATATTAAAAATAAAATCCAGCAATGAGAAACTATTAAAGGGATCTAAAACAGAGGGTGATATGATCCAATTTGTAGTTCAGAAAGCTCTTTTTTGGTACACTGAAGGGAATTCTTTGGAACGGGGCAGGAGAGGAACCCAGGAGATCAGTCAAGAGTCTACTGTAAGAATACATCCAGAGATGATGGCAGCTTGGAGTGGGGAAATGGAGGCATAGATGAAAGATATCGAATCTTTGCTCAAATCGACTTGCTGTCCAATTTTACATATAAGCCATCAGTATTAAGGAAGCAGCAACTCAACCCTCCACGAATTAGATGTAGAAAAGGCAGACAGGCAAGAAAATGAACCAGGACGAGTGCTTTCTACCAAAAGATTTCCAAGCTCCCCTTGTAGAAAACATCCTATGGGGTAAATAAACACAGATTACATCTGGATGACAATTTGGAGACCATTAGAAGCATTATCAGACAGGGTAGCTAGCTTCAGAGATCTCTTAGAAAACCTTCTTATCTCCTGGAAAAATAAATAAAAGAAAATATCCACAACAAAACTACGCCTGGACAACATTGTCCACCCTTCCGGAACAGTTTTCTCCCTCACTTTTATCGTTCGTTCCTGCTACCTCCACAAATGTACTTCGAATTCTCTGAAGCACCAATTCTGGGAAACTCATTTCCCAACTGGCATGTTTAATTTGGCTAGCTGCTCATTTGTGAATGCAATTTGAGGTTCAAGGGTCAAAGCTAAAGTCCAGCAAAGGCAAGCAGTTACATAGATACCCACTCACACGTGATGTTTTGCATAATTAATAGATGGCTGCCATCTTCATTAGGCAGCTTTTAGTTCATCAAAGGGCCACAGTTTTTAGTCTTTTCAGGTTTAGGGAGCTTGGGCTGGAAGATGCTCTTTCCTCAGGCTGCACAGTGAAGTGAAGCTTGGGATGCAGAGACGGTGTCTCAGCTCCACTCTCACTAGCTAAGAAACCTCAGGTGGGCTTCGATTTGTGAAGCTGTAACAACACCTGGCCCATGGCAGATCCTTGGCAAATCCCTAAAAAGACATTCTAAAATAACCCCACCTGCCTTGGCTACTACCCTGTTTCTTTGCATCATTATCAAATGGTCCAGAAAAACTTTGGACTCCTCTCTCAAACTTTTCTCCACAGACTCAGGACAGCGGGTGACAAAAGCCATTCTTGGTGGTGATAGCCTCTTGTTTTCACACCCTGGGGGCTCCAGCAGAGTCACCCACTGAGCTAAGGACAAGGCTTGTCATCTGGAATGCTGAAAGGCTTCCCTTTGTTTTCTCTTCTGCTTGTTTTGTATCTGATTACTTGTTAGTTATCACACTTGTAAAGCAAACAACTTAAAGGAAAACAAAAGAAAGTTAATGGGTCAGCCACCCTCCCCTCCACCACACATCATCTCCTTAACCAACAGGGCCCCTGCTTTTCTCCCTCCCCATTACCCCCAAGAAACAACAACGCATGACATTATTAGACAAAACCAGTTTCACAGTTGCAAGCTCTGAAGCCTTCCAAGGGAGTTTTCTGACCGGGGGATATAAGGGCAGAATCTGCCCCTCAAATGATATGGATACTAATCGTGATTGTCTTTGAAAGTTGCTGGAATGATGAAAGCTATGAAAGCTCCAAAGAGGGACAGATTTTCAATTCTAAGAAATCAGCAGGGTGATTGGTTCAGACTGCCTCACCAAAGAGCTTCCTGGGCACATGCTAGCATACCCAGAGGAAATGAGAATTATGCGCTTTGGTAGGCCTGAGGATTCCATAGTCCAGTTTGCACTGGAAGCCGAACAGCTTTGCCCCAAGTAACAGCTAAATATATTTGCATGGGTTGTAAATCCTAGAGCTGCAAGAGCTGGAAAGGGGCTTGAGATGCAGACTTGCTTTTGGTACAGAAAAGGAAACTGAGGCACAGGGATCCTAAGTCACTGGCCCAGCAGCAGCCAGCTGGGGCTCAAATGTTAGTTTCCTAGCTTCTGGTCCAGTTCTTTTTTTTAACAAGCCCTTACCACCTCTGATCTTTAGTGAAATTATTCTATCTTACAACCCACAGAAAAGCACTGAAGGAAACAAGATGGAGAAAAAAGAAATTGAAACAGAGAGGGAAGGATGGAAGAGATAGAAAGTGACAGAAATCACAGGAGAGACTTTCTGTCTGCCCCTATCTGCCTTTATCTTTTTCTGCATCTACCTGATCCCTTTCTTTTCTGTAACCTGTCTCTCTCCTGTCTCCCACACCCTGGCTCCTGAAAGAGCACAGCATTATTTCATTTATTCTAAATACTTTCATAGAGGACCTACAAATGACCAGAGCACGGGTAGGGTTGAGAACGACCAGAATGAATTTTCCAGCATTTTTCCATCTGCCCACCCCATCCCTGCCCCCAGCCACTGCCAGGACCAAACCAAAGCACTGGTGTCTGATCGTTTAGACCTCCTGGCTCCAAGTGAGACTCACAGGCCTGTAGCATGGGGCTCTCTGGAGCTGTTAGAAATGCAGACGATCAGGTCCCCACCACAATCCAAGGGACCAGAACCTGCATTTTAACAAGATGCACAGGGGACTCGTAGACACATTGAAGTTTGGACTTGAAGAACTTTGGAGAAGTTTCTTTGCAAGTATGCTTCTTGCGGGCTCCAACTTTCTTCCAGTCCCTGGGAGAAAGACAGGTCAGGGATTTTAAAGACTGAGAAAAACTACACAGCATTGTAAAAGGGTAAAATACATCCTGGGCTATGCCATAGAAACAAATTGATTCATTGTATACAGTTATTCCAGTTGTGGTTTGGGCTTTCCTTTTGAAGCCGGTTGCCATCTGTGACAAATATAGAATTTCTAAAGGAGGTTGGGTTTTTCCATAATCAGAAAGGATGTCAATTCCCACTATTTCCAGTCACTTCTGAATCAGTAATGTAAAAACAGTAGGAAAGATTTAAGTATATTGAACTTGCCAAGTCTTGTGGCAAAGGAAGTCTTGTTTGGTACCTTGCTTAAAAGAGGGACTTTGATGGCCTGGCCTTGGAAAGACATGGAAGATTCCGCCGCTTAGGAAAGGTGGTCTTGCAGCCAAGGCTTTCTAATGAGGGAACTGGTGACAAAATTACAATAAAAAATTAGCAGGAGGAAATTTCCACGTGTTCCAATTAGGGAGTAAAAGACAGGAGATAAGAGGCAACTCATGAAAAAGCATTTTCATCTTTGATGCTCATGAGGGAATATTGGCTTATGTCCTTATTTTTTCCAAATATGATGTCATCTCTTATGTCATGTTGACACCGACAAGGATTTCTTGTTAAATAATCCTTTTGCCAACATCAGGGAATAGCCCTGTCTTTTGCTCTAGGAAGATATGATCTTGAGAGCTACCCCACTTACACATCTCAAGTGAGGCTACTCAAAATAAGATTTCTGAAAGAGGAAAGAGGAAGAGAAGAGTACACATAAATGTAGAATGAGTAAGCTTAAAAAAAAAATGGATCAATTGTACAACATGCATCCTATGAATAGATACTGCAATGCATGATGTGTATAAAGCATTCTACACCCTTCACAGATTTTACTTAATGTGCAGATTTTGCCAATCACGTTCATATTTATAGCTGTCTGAAACTCTCTGAACCAAAGCTAAAACAAAGGCTGAAACTTCTACCATGAAGAATCTGAATTCTGTTGCTTTTCCCTTTCTCTCTGCAACACACACACACACACACACACACAAACCACCATCATAATAAAATCCTCCACGCCTATTGTGACATTAACATCATGTGGAGCCTCTACCAAACAGCAGTCTGGGCAATCAAACATCACTCCCACATGGGCTTATCCCACATCACATGGAGATGAGAAGCTATGCTTGGCTTCTGGATTGGAAACGCTCAGAGAAAAAGACATCAGGGTCACAGAGAAACTCCAAAGTTACTGCCTCACTCATTGCAATACAACCACAAGATAACACATGCATGCATACACATTTACATCCACAGATGTTTCCTAGGCTAACAAAGGATGCTTGCTCCATTATGCTGTACTTTGAATCTAGGACCATGACATTGAAAATCCTAAGGACATCCCACACTGCTTTATATCTGAGCCAGCGCTGGACAGAACAAATCAACTGTTGGCCGGTTCTATTCTGCTATAAAAATCGGCAAAGCTGAGCGCTGCCTTCTTTTCATAGTGGACCAGTTGGTTATAGGCAGGACCCAGTTCTAAAGATTTGGGATACTCTGTCTCTTCAGAAGAAGTTCAGGCAACACAAGAGAGGAAAATACTTTTAAAATAAGGAATAAACCCTCTGAAATGGAAGGCAACACAGGAAAGGGACGGTGTGCTCACTGCCGCTTTGCAAATATGTTTTCAAAACCAATGACAATGAAGTGATCAAGCAGTCTGTTTCCTACCAGACTCCTGCAACCTGTAAGTGGGGTGGGGCTTGCTAGAACTAGCCTCCTTCTTGGGAATAGTGGGGCGGGGTTAGAGGTGCAGACGGACAGTTTTCTATAGAAGCCTCTTGATATAAGAAAGGATTTCTTTTTAAAATGGACATCTTTTATTTTGCCATCTGTTTCTTCTCACAGTACAATTCGGGGGTCAAATCAGTTCTTACAACATTCTGAAGGATAATTTGGCACTTTCCTTCTATAAATTTGAATGTGTAGACAGAAAAGGGCTTACTTTTACTACCTCTTTCACCAAAAGAAAATACAGAGTGAAGGGGACACTCCCCCTACTGCCTCTATCTGAGAGTCTGTTATAAAAGGACAGGGGGTGAATGACTTTTGAAGAGGAAAAAAAGGACACCCTGAAAGAAAAGGGTGCTAATTGAATTTGTTTTCAAGAGCTGTAAATTCCTGTATCTACTTAAAGCAAATGAGGGCTTAAGGCTGCAAAGACCTTTGTCCTGTGGTATACTAGTTCCCGAAGTGGAAGTAGATGGCAAGGCCTGTTTAACATGGCTGCTTTTTCTTTTATGATATTGAGGTTTGGACCCTCAGGTTCAAACTACTGGACATAGTATGGGGTTAGTGTGGATATTTGGTCTAAACAATTTTAAACTTTTATATGAAAAAAGGAAGGGAGAAAAAAGAGAACTTTATCCAGCTACTGAAAGAATTGTGTGTTACTGCCTCTCCTCCTTCCTCCCCTCATATTAACCTGCCTCCCGGGAATGAGCTCCCTGAATTGAGAGGTAATCAAGCCGAAGGCTTGGCTGCTACAGAGCAGGAGCATGAAAAGAGCCACACAACCCAAATCACCACCATAACATGCTCCCTCCTAAGCATCAGACTTCTCCCTTCTCCCTCCCTGCAAAGCTCCAGGGTACTGGAAGCAACATATTCTGCAAGCACAATCCGATTTTTTATTTGCAAATGTGGTCCTAAAGAGAAATCAAAAGTAAAATCATTTACAACGAAATGGCCCTGGCAAAGGAAAAACTAATTTCATACAACACCATGTACCACAAGTCAAAGGCAAAGGGAAATGGATATAAAATACAAATATAATTTTCTTACATGGATAGGTAAATTTTCCGGACA
The DNA here is from genome assembly GCA_004026745.1 of Myrmecophaga tridactyla. Taxonomy (NCBI): domain Eukaryota; kingdom Metazoa; phylum Chordata; class Mammalia; order Pilosa; family Myrmecophagidae; genus Myrmecophaga; species Myrmecophaga tridactyla. Next base: position 28,645 of record PVIY010013124.1, read on the forward strand.
GCTTCAAGGAAAATACCAAGTCCCTTTAATAAAATTTAAAGGGTTAAATTTTTAACATCAACATGACATGAAAATTTTACTTTTACCAATCCAAGGTAAATTATATCAGAATAAAATGAGATATCAGGTTATTAGATTAATATCATAATACAGTTTGACTTTAAAAACCCTTTAAATATAAGTGTGATTTTTTTCCCATCAACTACAAGGCTCACATACCTACTGTCTGGTTCAAAACTAAAGGCCAAAACATTTTTATAGAACCACAGAGCTCCTGAGCCAGAAGATTTCTATGAAGTTATGACCTCTGCCTCCTCAACATTCTGTCCATGTGACTGTCCCCCTCCCCGATGGATGCTGACCCCCTCCCCCCGGAAGCAGAGATTCCATGAGTCAGAGAGTGTGTGTCCCGAGTGGGTCTTTCAGGACAGCCTCCACCTAATGCTGTCCTTCCCATTAAACCATGCAAACTTCTCCAGATAGCCAGCTTCCTCCTGATCCTAAAAAAAAAAATCTCTCCCTTCGTCAAGCCCAATCAATCATCACTTTTTTCCTTCTAAAGATCACAAGATTAAGCTTCTGACTTGGCAGAGTTAGGTGGCTACAGAAACAAAAAAAAAATGTGTGTATGTGTGTACACAATGGACAAGAAACATCCCCTTTCAAAGGCCAACTAGAAAAACAGGACAGCTACCGGTGGGGTTTTCATGACCATCGTTCCAGAAAATATCGTTCTAGGAAATATCATTCCAGAGAGATGTACTCTCAGCCCCTTTCCAACCACACGCAGCCTCCTCAGACTTCCTCTCTCCAACATGTGCTCCCTGTCTGGTTCTTATAAATATCCTCTTGAGGAGGGTGAAAAGGTCATTCTGATTCACATCAGCAAAAACAAGAGGGCACTGGTTGAGCTTGTCTCAATCAGTGATATATTTTAGAAACCTCCTAGCAACAACAAGTCTCTTTGTTATTGAAGTGAAATGTTTTGAAACACGGAGGCACAAAAAATACACAGCGTCTGGGTGTATCCAGTTACACAGAATGCCTGCACTGGGCAATGCTGTTACATTTCACTGAGGGTAATGCAGCAAGCAAGGGGTTGGTGAAGTAGATAGCACAAGGCCAGCGCACAAGGCAAGGAGCAATTTCTACACTGCACTCTCTTACCCATCCCTAAATATACCCCATTTCTGTTCAACCTGAAGATTTTTAGCTGTACAGTACACCAGAGTGATAAGCCTTGGTTTTCCCAAGCTTTCCCAAGGTCAAAAGCATCTGAGGAATGCAATTGTAATTAAACAGCATGAACGCATCATGAAGGATGTTACTGTACTTAAACCAACAGTTGTCATCTCCCTCAGGGTCCTCTAGAGAAGCAGAACCGACAGGAGATACATATTATATATGTTATATATGTTATATATATATATATATATATATATATATATATATATATATTGAGATTTATGATAGGAGTTGGCTCATGTGACCATGGGGGATTGACAAGTCTGAATTCCGTAGGGCAGGCCTCAAGCTGAGAACTCTGATGAAAGTTTCAAAGAATTTTGCAGAAGAAGCTGGCTGGTTGAAGTAAAGATGGAAATTCTTCATTCTGACTGATGAAATCATCAGTTCTTCTTTTAAGGCCTCCAACTGATTGAATGAGACTTCTCTCATTGCTGAAGGCCATCTCTGAAAGGTTTAGGAGGTACAAAGGGAGGGGCGGGAGTGCAGAAGAAAGAAAGCCTGGACATAAGGAATTTCGGCCCATTTGTCGTTCCTCTGGCAAAAATTGCAGAGGTTTGTAAGGATATTAAAATCAAAAGTCCCCTCCTCAGGCCAATGAGAACCATTATCCAATTGATACTGGGACCAAGCCTTTTTACAAAAGTAACTGAGGCGTTTTGGCTGGATGTCTGGAAGTAAATCCAGTGTGGATAGGTTTGTCAGAAGACCACCCAGAGGAGTATAAGGTTTGGTTTTTGAGGATTTATTGCCCATACTGATGAGTCTCTAAGGAGAAAGGACTGGCCCAGGGGATGTTGGCGTCCCAATGGCCTGAGAGAGGCCTCAGGGCTCTTACGAGCCGGGTCTCGTCTCCCCAGGGGATGTCTCACCCTGGTTTGAGGCCCTTTCAGGTCCTGGACCTGAATTTGGGAGGGAAACGAGAAGCGGGGCATCCCCACAACTTTTTGAGTCCCGGGAAAGGGAGTGAGGCTTGCGGGCGTCCCCATTCACCTCAGCCCTCGGAAGAGAACCTGACGTGAATTCACAATATTCGGAGGGTAATTAACGGACAGGCTCTCTTGGAACCATGAGACCCGGCAGCAGGGCTAAGAGGGCAGGGACTTACCCAATCTGTGGTGGATGTAGCAGCAGGCTGAAGGAACCCTTGTCGCTGGCTTTGTGGAGGAAGGAGGAGAGAGGAAGCTGGGGCGCCTCTGGCCAGGCAGGTGGCACCCGCGCTCCTCTCCCAGGTTTCGGCACCAAGATGAAAGGTTTAGGAGGCGAAAGGGTGAGAAAGAAGGATGGTAGCCTGGGAAATTTAAAGTGGGAGGGTTTATTTCTGTGATCCTGGGCTGAGCTCACCGAACCCAAGATGGGGGGAGGTGAGTCAGCGCCTGGGTGATGGTGTGGGCAGTTTTTAAGCAAGGGGCTCAGGTGACGTCCAGAAGGGGCGGTTCTCTGGAAGTCAGCTGTCTGGAAGGGGCGGTGCCAGAAGCCATGTTGGGAGGGGCGACACAGCCTCCGCAGCTCCAGCCACAGTGCCCTTCCCCGTTCCCCTGACCTAACAATCTCCTTTCCTTTATTGATTGTGGATGCAATCTGCCACAGATGAAATAAACTGATTAATGATTAAAATCCATGAAATAGCCTCACAATCACAATCAGGATAGTGCTTCCTTGACCAGACAACTGGACACCATATTCTAGCTGAGTTGACACATGAATTTAGCAGTCACAAACAAGAATGTATAAGAAGGGGATGGCAGTGCAGAGTCTGAGGTTGAGAGAAGGGGATGAAATTCTGAGGAAGAGTAAAGAGCTGAAGAATCAGAGTGGGTGAGGAAACCTAAGCCCAATGTTATTTAGGGAAAAGAGAAGCAGTCATGCTGAGCAGAGGGGGGTCTGGAGGAAAATTTTTAAAATATATAGGCCTTAAAATAAATTACCATACAGCCTTAAGAAATTAGCCCGAACTTCTAATAGCCATCAGAAGTTTCAGAAGTGTATTCTTGAGGGGTTGAGGTAGAAGATGTCATTCCATATACAAGTGAACATCTGCTGCATTCTGCTAGACAGTACCCCTAAGCTACCTGGCTCCACAGGTCAGGCAATGCCCCATATGGTCCAGGCAGGCCTTAAGAGAGTGAGAAGTTCAGAGATGGCACTTTTGGGTCAAAATTACCAGGAATTGCTAGTGCCTCATATAATGGAAGCATGAAAACCAGGCAAGGAACTCAAGGGCAGGGATGATGCCCTGCTTCTTGCATATCCACAGCATTAAAACCCAGACCATCGCAGCCTATAGTTTTTAAGGTCTCTCATTTTCCTTTTCTCAGTGATATGTCCTATGGTTAATGGTCTCCACAGTCCATCCAGCACCTCAGTGCCTTCCTTTGGCTCCTCCTGGCTGCCTAGTTCCCTCTACCCACTGCCACCACTCAAGACTCTTCCCTCCATGTGTATTCTGAATTTTTAACCTTGCCATGTATTGGGAACTGAATCATGTCCCCCATAAAAGGCATCCTCCTGGTCCTATGGGTATGAACTCATTTATAAATACAGTCTTTGAAGACTTTACTACCTAAGAAGTGCCCAAACTGAAGGAAAGTGGGCTTTAATTCAATATGGCTGAAGTCTTTACAAGCAGAAGAAATTGGACACAAAAGGAGAAGCTATGGGAAGCAGCCAGAAACTGGAAGTCAATAGAACTCAGAAAAGTAAGAAGAAGATGGTGCCATGTACATTGCCATGTGATGGAAAAGCCAAGGACCAAGGATTGCCAGCCCCAGAATGCCAAAGACTTTAGGAGAAAGCATTGCCTTGCTAATGCTTTGATTTTGGACTTCTTCTAGCCTCAAAATGATGAGCCAATAAATTCCTGTTGCTTAAGTCGAATTACTGTATGGTATTTGTTTTAGCAGCTAGGAAACTAATACACTATAAATTTGAGAGTGGCAAGGTCTGTTGTTTCTATCTCAAAGAATGTTCTAAGATAACCACAGAGAGCACTCATGGACTTCATACTTAGTGTCTCTTGTGCTTTGAGGGAGTAAGTCTCTGCTATTGCCCTCACCCATTGGGAACCCACCTACTAATCCATGGAGATGCTGGTGCCCACCTTCTACCCTAGACCCATCTTTGTCTTTGCCTTCAAAGATGACAAGATGTTGGTCGTCTTTCCCCAGATACTTACTGACTTGCTGGTCTTTATCATCCAACTATGATGGACATATAAGAAATTCCTTACCGACAGATCAGTTAGATCTTTCTTTAGTCTTAAATGTAGACCACTGATGGATATACTGACCCTTGGTAAGCTCTTGGCACAACATCATCATCGATCCACATGGCACCCTTCCCTTGTCTGTCTGTTTTATCTATTCCCTTTGTCCCATTCCTTACTCCCATTAGCCTATCCTCCCTCCATGCCCACAGGCAATTACGAGTAAATATGGGCATTTCTTTATATGCTTGTTGCCTTTAGGGTTGTCTCCTTTGCAAAATGCCTACTCATATCTTTGTTCATTTTTATGGAAGTTCATCTGCAGGCCTTCTTTGCATATTCTACATATTAGTCCTCTATTAGTTTTAGACATTGCAAATATCTCTCCCACTCAATCACCTATTAACTTTGTCCATAATGTCTTTCAATGAAATAAAACTCTTAATTGGAAGGGAAACAAATTTATCAGTTATTTGGCTTATGGTCTATAGTATTGAAATCTTATTAAAGAAATTCTTCTGTGCCCCTACTCATAAAAATAGCCTCCTACATTTTTTTCTATTAACATAATAGGTTTACCTCTCACAGGTAAATCACAGGCCTTTAACCTACCTGGAGAACATCTTCGTATGTGGTTCTAGGTGGGGAAAAAACTAGGTGGGAAACTAGTTTTTGTCTTTTCTGTATATTAAGCCCTTTTTCTCAGTCATCTTCAAAACAACCCATCTGTTTTCCAGTGATCTGTGGCACCTCCGTCACTATTACTAAATATGCTTGGGTCAATCTTTTGAATTTTCTAGTCTGTTCCCTTAGTCTATATGTCTCTTCCTGCATACTCTTCTTATTACTACCGCTCTGTCGTATGCTTTAATATCTGAATAGATGTCCCCCTTTTTACTTCTGTTCTTCTTTTTAAGATATTGACTTAGCTATTTATGGTTGTTTATTCTTTCAGAAGTTTATTGAGCTCCTGAAAAAAGATACCCAACTGAAATTTTGATTGAGAATACACGGAGTTTCTCAATTAATTTGGGGAGAATTGCAATCTTCATGATATTAAATTGTTCTAAGACCATGAAATGCTTCTTCATTTATTTATTAATATCATTTTCTATGTCTTTTATTACAGCTTTAAAGCTTTTCCCCATAGAGATCTGATGTAATCTTGGTTAAATTAATTCCTAAATATTATAATGTTTTTATTACTATTGGAATGGCATCTTACTTTTTTATTCTATTTTATGGATAAGCTAAATATGAAAAGATCATTATAGCATAGCAGGAACTGAAACTATAACTTTATTTAACTTATTTATTCCTCCCTACTAACAAGGGAAGGCCTTCCAAGATCTGAGCCTCTGAAAAGACAATGCCCCATCAGGAAGCTCCCTGATCCCATTTCTCACTCTCTTCATTCCCCCTTCAAGTCTTCCCACATGGAGCACCTGCCCCTTTCCTCTGAAAGAGCCACCATTCCATACCAGAGAGAAAGTTCCACCCACTTGATACCTTCTTGCAAATGGTTCAACATCAGCTGATATGGGTGGAGGTTCACCTCTAGTCAATCCCTCCAAAGGGGTTGGGTGATGAGCTCCAATTCTGTGAATGGGGATAAAACTTCAAACCCTGATTCCAGCTAAAGATTTTAATCTTCACCAAGAAGCACCCTGGATAACCCCTAACTGCTTTCCTTTGTAACTGCAAGAATACCTTGCCAAGTCAAGTATTAATTTAACTTAGAGATGAAACAATATAATCTCATGTGAAGAAAAACATCTGTGCAGTAAATGTGACTTTTACTTTGCCCCTTTCAAAATAATGAGCTCTGGCATGATTGTGTGATGGAGCATTTTACTTTCTCCTCGGCCTGGCAAATATTGCAAGAACCATCATAGGCGCTATAAATGGTCCTCTTTGAGCCATTCCTAATGGATGGCCCTAGCTCCGATTGCATTTTTAGGCTTTGCTCCAATGTCAAACAATCGTCTAATAGGCTTGGGTGTTAGGGTGTTAGGGAACAAGGAGGGAAGTCAGTTTATCCTACCAGAGACCCTTTCCTGACACCAGTAACACTATTGAAACTAGTGATCCGGAAATCTCCTTTCTTTCTGCCATTCCAAGGTCAACCTAGAAAAGATCACCTGTCCTACAGATAAACTCCAATAGGTTTAGATGGGGCAGTGATCAGAATACAAAGCATTCTAGGGCCTAAAATATCAAAATGAAGTTTAGCAAACACATATGAATGAATATACATGTAAAGTAGATCATCCTAAACCTGTAGAACATTTTGTTTAAAGAAAACATTAGCCCCATCCATTCTTGCCTTCAATCAGACTTTCTACCTGCTTTGCCCTAGCTAACTTCCATGAAACCTTCAGTATTCAAAACCACCCTGCTTTCAAGCCACTGGGTTACAGACACAATTTCAAACTAAAAAGTTTATAGGGAAACGCAGCAGGATTTTCTAAACCAAGTCCTTCAGGGCCTTTTACATGCCCCTGTTTTCACAACAGAATTCTCTATTTCCTCTCCTAAATCACTGGAGTCCCTCCTGGCCAAACACTCCCATCATACCCAATTAGGAATCCCAAGGAAGTTCTAAATGCAGTTTATCCTTTCCTTCTTCCTTCTTTATCCTGAAGGGTGGCGAAAAGCAGCACTCACTAATCATGATACTTTTTTGGGACTTTAATTATCTTTCTCACCTAGTCTTCCCTTGAATCTGTTCACTCTTCATCTTTGTATCTCGTCTCCAAAAAGAGTGAGCTCCGTTTGAAAGACCTGTATCAGGCAAATTTCTCCTGGTTTCCCCCAACACAGTGGGACTGTCTTGGCAGTTCCCAAGGCATGTGGGAATCAGCTAGCTGACCAATCGATTTCTAAACCTTCCATGGAGATCAAGGGTGTGATAAAAATGCTACAATTGAAACCTGATTTCTTGAGCGAGGCGTTTCATCAATGGACAGACTACCAGAAGCAGAGGGAACATTTACATGTGTATTTCAAGGCAGTGTTTCAGTGCCTTCCCTACATCTCCTGGGTTTCATCTTTTCTCTTTGAAGGATTCCTGTTCTGCATTTTACCGACTCTCAAGAATTTGCTCACACTGAAGTATGAGAGGAGACAGGTTCTTGCCTCTACAACAGTGTGCCCAAGGAGCAGATTTTGTAGCCCCAAGGACTTTTAAGCCCCCTGATGAACATATCATTAGGTATTCACCACGGTGAGGCAAATTGTTATGTTTTCAGCAGCCTGCAAGGGAGGCTCCTGCTGAGCCGAATGAAGAAAGTGCCTGCAATTAATTGGTAGAGTTGAATTGTTAACATTCTCCCAGTGTTCCTGAGCGCAGGGCTCTTGACTGGACTGCTGGAGAAAATAATCAGGGGTGGGGAGAGGGGGTGGAGTGGAGGAGAACAATCTTTCATTAAAACTCCGATCAAGCAATTTTCGTGCTTTTTTTTTTCCATCAGGCATTTGCTTTCAGCCCAGAACGTTACACTTGCTGAACGCTATTATCATAACAAATCTCTGCTCTTTCCTAAACCTGAAATTATTTGTTTTCCTTGGGAAATTTTTGTATGGGGTGTGTATTGAAAAGCTCATACACAGGCTCCTCAGGGAGAGTGTACATTTGTACGACAGTGCCTCAGACAATATGCATTCCTGAATAAACACAAACACATGCATGTATATAGCAGTACCTAGATCTCTGTGTTACAACGGAGCAGGGACTTTTATTAAAATGCATTCTCAAGGTGTGTCTATTCCATGTGGGGTGGGGGTGGGGGATGGGAATGAAACAACATTGGATGGTTCTCAAATGAGGGCCTTAGGCTAGTAGTGTCTGGGGAAACTTTTCTTACATAAAGATTCCTACTGAAGAGCAATGCAACAGTGGCTTAGTGGCAGAGTTCTCACCTGCCATACCGGAGACCTGGGATCGATTCCTGCCTGCACCTCCCCAATAAAAAGATTGTTGTTGAAAGAGATGTTTATTAGGTTGTAGGCTCAGTCCTTTCTGGAACTTCACCCTCCCCTGCCATATTCACAGGAGCTCACGGTAGCCGTGGCTGTTTGATGTAGTCCTGCATCCCCAGCCAAGCTGACAGGGACAAGAGTGGACATCAGACCCATTCCAGACCAATGAGAGTCCCGAATTCCAGATCCCAGGAATTTGGAATAGGGATTAAGGGGTGACATTAGGGTGTGGCTATTTTCAACCATACGAACCGAGGGGAAGATGAAAGTCAAACTGCTGAGAGAAGAAAAGGAAAAGAAAGAAATGTGCAAAAAAGAAATGGAAAAGAGAGATGGAGAAAGAGTCCTGCCTGGATGCCCAGTGGCCCACCAGTGCGTATCTGGTCCCTGGTGCTGCTGACTCCTGCATTTGCTAAATTAGGGCCCTTCTGACAGCACAAGGCCCTCCCACTGACTCAGGGCCAGAAAAGAAAGACAGGATGGAAAAACCCACTGAGGCTCCTACGAAAGTAATTTTCATCTTTCGAGAATGATTCCTGTGCCTTTCGTTTTATTTCTTCTTCCCCTAGAGGTAGCAGTGAACTTCTGGCCATAAAACATATCATCAAACACATCTTATTCAGGGTAGAAGTGTCAGTGTATTGTTGTCATGATGAAATTTGACCCATGTCAAAACACACTCTGAAATGCCATGTACTCTATACTTATCTACCCACATTACTGAAAAACCTACAAGTATAAAGCCTGAGCAAATAGGCTATTTGTGAATATACTCAAGGCATCCCTAAATATTGATATTTTACAATGTGGCACTGAAAGGATTGTCTGCCCCCCTCCCCTCCAAGTCCCCAAACCCCTCAAGCTGCCTTATTGCTACCTATAGACTCCATTATTGCAGTCACTCCCCTTTATTACTATGATTCTTCTGTTTCCAGAAAATTCCTTTTAAGATGCAAATATCATGTGGAAGAAGTTACACGCTAATCCAGTAACACAATAGCATGAATTTGCTCATCAGATTGGTTAGCTGATATTTTTAAAACTTGAGCATCTGGGCTGTCAGATGGTATCCTTCAACAGACAAGAAAGTAGATTTCCCCCATGTCGGAAAGAAGCATTGAGTCTCCATTCTATACTAGAGAGTCTCTTGGTGACACACAAAGAGCATGATCCTGTCCCTTCCTCAAAAAGCCCAAAGTCAAGTGGTGGCTGGGGCAGGCTGACACTTAACTAGCACAATACAGTGTGACATATGCAGTGATTGAGGGGGGCACCTGACAAGGCAGGTAGCACTTGAGATGGGTTGGGATTAGGGGAGAATGTGGAGTTTCATGAACCTTGGGGCTGGGTCTTCAGTACGGATAGAAGTCCATCAGGAGGAAGGCCCTTCCAGGCAGAGACACCAGTCTGTGCACATGCTAAGAGAACTGTAGTATGGTGTTTGGTGTGCTTTTCCATTAAAGAGAAGCCTTAGAAAGAGTTGATGAAATTGAGGTTATGGGGCTGGATCATAAAAGTTCTTAACACACAACAAGGAGTTCAGATTGTTTTCTTTAGAACATACAGCCCGTGGAAACTTTGCTAACTGTAACAGGCTATCTGCTAACCAAGATAAAATATGCAAAGCCAAGAGGAACCTTTCAGACAATTTTTTTCTGAATTCTATAAGCGGTAAACACCGAGGCCTGCCCAAGGGAACAGAACAGCGTGGCTCCTTCTCTTGGCCTTTCCGAGTGCTGGGTTCCCAGTTCCAATGTCACAAGTGCTTTCTCATGAGTTTTTGTTTCTCTTTTCTATTGAGAATTTATAGGGTTTCTACACGTGTGCATGAAGTCTTATTTATAATACTTGTATTTCTATTCCCAAATAAACTGCCATGCAGGTCAGTTTTATGGTAGATACTCAGGAGTTTCCCTGCATTTAGCCTCATTTAGGCATGCTGAAATTCATATATATGTGATTATATCTATAGCTACATCTGAAAACATAGCTACATTTATATTCAGGCATAAAGCTATCCACTTTTGCTCATGATCAAATGGATCATTTTGGGCCATTCAAAACCAACCTCAGTCACACATTTTGAAGAAGAAAACAGAAAACCAAAGAATTTTATTTCTTAAGCAAAGGACACCACGAACAAAGCCAACTAGTGGCAAATTAGAAGAAGATATATTTGCAGTGTCTAAAACAGACAAGGGACTGCAATCTAGGCCAACAAGGGGACATGAGTGAGGGTGTCCATGGCAGTGTTCATGGCAATGGGGAGTTGGAGGAATCTCAGGCTTCAACACTGTGGACTCAGATGAGTAAAATGGGGGAATGCACACATGGAATATCATACAGCAGAGAGAAGGCACAAACACCGTGCTGACAGCAACACAGATGCCTCCCCACCATGCTGAGCAAAAAAGTAAAAACTGGAATAAGATTTCCTATATATCATTTATGTAAATTCAAGAAAAGTTCACAGAAATACATGTTCTTCAAGAAAATAGGTAAATAAAATAATACACACAAGCATATTAAACCTGGTTGCCTATAAAGAGGACAAAAATGAGGGTGAGGAATGAAAATAAAAGGAAAAATTAAATCAATCGGGAGAAGGGCCTTGAGAGGTCAGTGGTTACAGTATGCCAGAAATAGGCCCTCTGCAACAGGAATGCAAACACAAATTAAAGGGGACAGGAGAAGCCATCTGGTTGCAGGTTCCTTTAGCAAACGGCATAACGTACTCCTCTCGGAATCCCTGGTAGCACCTATCACAATGTCCTATATTTGGACAATCCTTATTATATGGGCAATAAATATGTGATTAATGAATAGATGAATGAAAGGAACAATTAATCTAATAGAAGGTAGCCAGGAGATCTGGAGCCACTCTTCAGGGATAAATACTGATGCCTTCTTATGTGCCAATCACTGTGTCAGTTGCTAGAATGAAGTGAGTGATGAGTGGACAGCCCCTATCCTTCCCTGAGCATGGGACAAGTTGGGGAAAGGGATGAGTCAAGTAGCAACTGCAACCCAGGAGAGTGTGGGGACAATGAAGAGGCGCTCCCAATCCAACTGGCAAATTCCAGGAAAGGTATTCCCAAAGAGCCTAATGCCTAAACTGAGTCCCAAAGCATAAGAAAAAGTTACACAAGCAAGAGAGGATGGCAGGTCAGGAGAGAAACTGCATCTGCAATGGGGCCTGGGGTTAGAGCTTTTCTATAACAGCAGATACCTACTTCACGGGAACCCATCTCTCTAGACTTAAGAGCAGTTACTTTCAGCAGGTGAAACGGCACAGCATTATTAGTGTTTTTGAGTCATCTTCATCAAATAAAGAACTGATCTCTAGGTATAGGGGGAAAAAACACCCTCAGAGCAAGCATATGTGCACATCCAAGTAGATGTTACCTAGAATGATACAACAGGAGCTGACGACCTATTGTCCTGTGAAATAATTTCAATTTGACTTAAGAGGGATACAGAATTCTGATCAGAAAGGCTTTTAACCAACTACACTAGTTCCTTTCATCACATGATTATAAGTCTTCATTTGTGCTGAAGACACAAATGTGTGTCTTGTTATCAGTGATAACAAGCCTCACTCTGGGAAAATGTTATCATTTGTGTAGGGCTTTCAGTGGGATTTGGCTTGACAATCTGAAACTAAGAGTCCTAGAAATGCCAGTGCTAGAAAGAATATAAAAGAGCATCTGTTGGGCGGGCCAAGGTAGCTCAGCAGGCAGAGTTCTCACCTGCCATGCAGGAGACCCAGATTTGATTCCTGGTACCTGCAAAAAGAAAAAGAAGAGCATCTGTTCCAGCAGTTCTCAAACTTGAACTAGCATCAGCATCTCCTGGAGGGCTTGTTAAAACCAGTCTGTTGGGCGGCTGCCGTGGCTCAGCAGGCAGAGCTCCGACCTGCCGTGCTGGAGGTCTGGAGTTTGATCCCTGGTGCCTCCTGCCCATATGCAAATTAAAAAAAAAAAATAGTCTGTTGATGAGCAATTTAGTAGGTCTCAGGGTTTGAGAACTGGCATTTCTAACCAGTCCCCAGAAGAAGCTGCTGGCTCGGGACCCACACTTTAAGAACCACTGACCTATTCTAATTTTACAGATGATGAAACTGAAACCCAGAAAATGCAAGTGAGTGACCTAAGATCACACAAATTCTTATTGACAGACCTCAGATCTTAGGAGAAAACAGGTGATAGGCAATAAGCATCTATGAAGATTTCTGAGCCAAAACCTTCACTGTATGGGCATCATGACACGAGACTTTGGTTCTGGTTCTTCCAACTCTCATCCTTTCCCCTTCATCAAGCTTGAGAGGTTTCACCAAGTACTGTGTAAAGTTGCAACATGAACAAAGGAGTTGGAAGTGGCACTGAGCATCAACCAAGTTCTGAACGTCCATGCTGGTAAACTATAGGTTTTACTTATCTCTGTACCTCTAAGCACAATGCACAGTACTTAAGGCATAAGCAAGACAGAATAGTAGGGAGGAATAAGGAATCTGAGCAGTTTTGGAGTGACAGCTTCTTTCCCCGCGCTATATGACACTTCAAAGAGGCAGGAATGTATTCCTACAGATCAATCCATAAGACTGTCCTTCCATTGTCCACCTTCACTTGCTCACACAGGGACAGCGGCTTCAGCCTCGCAGATCCCTTGAAAGCCTCAGAGAACCAAATGAATCACTGGCTGCCCTCTCCCATTGAACCCATGTCATCGTGCTGGTTGTATTCTGGGAGAATGATGGCCATAGCAGTTTTAGGACCTTCAATGCTTTAAACAAAAGGGGTAAGGGAGGAGAACTAAACAAAAGCTACAGCGAACCTGTTTACTGGAGAGAGGGCTTAATGGGTTTAGAGAAAAAGAGCAGGAAGTGTATGATTTCACTCTCATTTGTCAGCACCACGATGAAGAATCTAGAATGGATTCTGGCTTGCCACCCTTGTTTTGTAGTCCACTCCCCCACTCCCACTCTGACACATGCACATTGTTTAATCAGGAATTTGATGAGAAGGACAAACAAGTCATCAGCTAGAGCCCTTACCATTAGATTTGTCACTTATTGAGTGGGGGTAGGGGGCGAGGGAGGGTGCATTGTTTGGGCATTAAAAGTTCAGAGGTCAAGTCCCTGTTTATCTTACCTAGGGCCCAAAATACTATGGACATCTCACAATTATTAACTGATATTTCTTATTTAAGCCAATCTAATCCTTACAAAATTGTTTTGAATGGGCCTTACAGTGAGCTGTTATTGCAAAGATGGAAATGTTCTGCTTTGCAAGAAGCATGATTCTGAATTCCACCAAAAAAATAACAGTTGTATCCCATGAACAGTTCTGTTCAAGGAGATATCACAAGAAAATATCCCAGAGCTGCTAAAATAACTGGTGGTACTTTACAGCTTTTTCTTCTAAGTTTGCTTCAGGTTCCCTTTCAAAGCTACATAGATGTAGGATGTTTCTCCAGAACTTTTTGTTCATGTTGTGACTTGAAAGAAGCAGTTAAGCATTTCATTCAACTAAATCCCAGTTTTTGTAAACTCTTTGGTATTTGAGCAAGCCATGTAATAAAAAATATTTCATTTCGTCTTGTAGACATTTTGTAAAATATTCATACATGACTCTTTAAGCCAATTACCTATGTAACTTTGACAGCTGATTGCTAATGGATAATCACGGCAATCTGACCACCAGCCCAGGCTGCAACTCACCTGACTCTATGGGAACTGCCAGAAAGGCCAAAGGAACCCCTCAAAGGTATTAGAGAAGGGTTAGAGGCTACGGCTTCCAAGATTGGGTTCAGAGGAACAAATGCTCCTTATTTTGCCTTTATTTCTGATCTCAATGGCCTACTTCAGAATTCTGAAATATAGAGGCTTCCAGAAAGCAGCAAGCACATGTTGACCTATTACCACGTGCTGTGCTATAAAGAGGGTTAAAATTTCCCTCCAACATTAAGTCACTTCTTGTGGTTTGTATCCCAACTCCTGCTCTCCCCACCCCAAAAACATGCACTCAGGGTCATCACGTAACCACCCATGGCCTGTATAAAAATGCCCTGTATAAAACGCTCTACACATTTGTTTTTAAATTGCGTGAACGGCTGATTTCCCATCAAGAATGTTTGGGGATCCTCTGAGCTGTGCAAAGATCCATAATTATCAACCATTGCTAAGGCAGCTTTAACCCTTATGTAAAATATTATGCATACAAATGGATTTATTTTGAACCAGTTCACACTATTAAATCTGAGTCTGGTATGGGGTTTATCCCAAGGCAGTGTTCAATAACTGCACAGTAGCAAACACTTTGGCTATATGTCTTCCTATTTGGTTGGCTCGTTTTATATCTTTACATGTTTAAATAGGCAATGGGAGTGCTAATTAAAATGCAATCATGCAGCTAAATTATACCATGTATCTAATAGGTAAAATGAAAACTCTTTTGATTTTGAAATCTTTGTGATAGCCAAGGCATAAGAACAATGTAATCCTGAACCCAGAGAAAACCTTTCAGGATTATTTATGCTTAAAACCAAAATTCATATCTGTTTCGTTTTGTTTTTTTAAGATATGGGACACATATATTAATGATGAGTAATTTCTCCTGAGAATCAAAATACAGGATTTCTAGTGCAAATGTTCACGTAGTCACCCTGAATAATTTGCATTGTCCATCTTCCATCTTTAAAATGTGAACTGCAATGTATATTATAATGCCTACTTCAATCTAGGGACAAAATCATCTCTGAAACCCAAGGGCAAGGCTCACCCAGTAGATTCTCTCTCCCACCTATGCTCGCTCACTGGTTCTCAGGCTGACTTCACAGCCAGTGTGTCAGTGAAGTATCAATCAAATATGCGACTATCCAACAGACTATTTCATCTTTCTGAGCCTCAATTCCTTCACCTGTAAAATGAACCTCATTAGACTTCAAATTGTTTGGGGGAATATAGGCCCATTGGAGAGTTTAATGAAAGTCATTTACACTATTGCAAAAAAAAAAAAAAAAAAATCAGCATCCTCACAAAATTGTATCAGTGAGTTCACTGATTCTTTTTTGTGTATCTGAACCTCAAGTTAAGAATCCCAGCTCCCTAACTAGCCATGAGATTCCATGTGTCTTCATCATGACCCTATTCTAGGCTCTAAACTGCCCCCTTTCAATTGCACTTCACACTGCAAAATAAATCTTGGCAAAACCATCACAGAAAGATTCATCTTTGCTTCAGCATGAGGGTATTCTGGTTTGTACATATTTGCAGACCAGGCATTAGCTGCAATCCATTTATGTAACACAACTAGTTTGGTACCATTGAAAGTATCATACAGTCCAGGAGTTCTGTGGCCTGTGGCCTCTTTTTGAAAGATCTATCCTTTACCCTGGGCTTTACTTCAAGGTTACAGTTTCCCCAACAGCTCCTCATTACAACACAATTTCCATTTTAGGCACAGCCTGCACTGGTGTTCAGAGGTGGATGCTTGGTGCTTTCCTTTCCAGGTGGACTTTTTTTTTTTGAGACATAGCCTTCCAGAGTTTTACAGGGGTCACCCTGAACTTCTATCCTTCTTTTCTCTAGGCCTGTTTTAGGACAGAATTCCCATGGAATTGTTTCCCAGGATGTGTTTCAATTTTCCAAATAAATCTGGGAAATTCTGCACCTTGGAAATTCCAGAGGCATTTTATTAGAGACTCTGAAAAGTCTTTCATAAGGAAACCAGTTTTGTTGCATTTTTTTTTTTCAGTTCCATGGACCTTTTTTTTTTTTTTAATGTTACTCTGGAACCCTATACTACATAATATTTCCCCTTTTAACCACCTTCAGGTGTGTTTTTCTGTGCTGTTAATTATGTTCACAATGTCATGCTACCATTGCTGCCATGGACCTTCTATCTTAAAAATAAAATATCTGTTCTTTGCAAAAGAAAATATCTAAAAAATAAGAAACCAGCCTACCTTTGTTTAACAAATGTTTTAAAAACTTTCATGGTCACGAGATGACTTTTTTTCTATCACATCATTGGAACACACTTGAAGAAATTCAAAGACTCTGGTTTCTACCATTTCCTAAACCAGTGGACTCTCAGTGAGCTTAATCCAGACTCTATTTAGCAGGTTCATTTGTCATTCCTTTGACCTACACACCATTTTGTTCAAAGACTCAAAGATCGTTTCCAACTTAGCTCTCTGGTGTGGTCAAGCCACTTGGGTTCAGTCTCTTCCACCAGCAGTTCATATCCACACTCCATTTGGGAATTCACAATGCACATTCGCATATAAAAGGACAGTCACCCTCCTGTCCAGGAAACATCTCCCATTGTCTCCTCTTTTCAAACATGTTTAAATAGGATCTTAGCCTTTGAGAGTTGAGAGGGCCTTTAGACCTCACCCAATTATTCTTCTAACTTTATAAATAAGAGAAGGAAACCCTAGTAAAGTGACCTGGCAGAAATAAAGCCAGAATCCAGATTTTCTAATTCCACAGGCTAGTGGCCCTGGGAAATGACTCAAACTTCCCAGAGGCACAATATATGATTTATACCAGAAAGTAAACTTGCTAATTTACAGTAAGCAACAAGATGTTGTATTAGTTTAACAGGTTCTTTGACAAATACCACACACTGGTTTGGCTTAAACAAAGGAAATTGGCTCACAGTTTTGAGTATAGAAGAAGTCAAAAATCAAGGGGTCAGCAAGGCAATGCTTTCTCCTCAAAGTCAGTAACATTCTGGGGCTGGTTACCAGCCATGATTGGGGCTCTGTGGCTTGAATACTGCCTGGGTCACATGTTGATGTTCTCTTCTTTCTCTTCCAAGCTCCTGCGACTTCCCGGGTTTTGTTCACTTGTGGCTTCGTGCCCCCAACCATCACCCCGGGCATTTGCTTCTGGGTCCTTCCCATGGCTTTTTCTCTATGTCTGAATTTCTTCAGTTTTAAGGACTCCATGGCCTCATTCAACTGAACCACCCCTTAACTAAAATTCAGGGGATCCTATTTGCAATGGGTTCAAACCCAAAGGAATGCAGTTAAGATTAAGAACATGACTAAATTATGCTACATAATTCAATCTACCACAGATGTATTTGGCACAAGACCAGCTATCTACACAGAGATTGATCCAAAAACCAAATTACAGGGCAGATGCTCTCTTGTAAGGATGGATTTAGAGTATGAGAGTGTTCTTAGGGGATTGATTATTGGCAAAAGCATTAAACTGGGAGTTAGGAGACTGAATCCTAATTCTAATTCATCCACTAACCAGCTATAATATCTTAATATTATTATTCTTCTACCAAGTGTCAGAATAAAAAAGACAATTCCCTTTAGTTCCCTTCTAACTCCACAGTTTAGGAGTCTATGAGTCCAAATTATTTCCTTTAAATCACTATGCCTTTATATCTTCTGCATCCTTTTTCATACTTTACCATACAAACTTCTAGCCCTCTGTCTGGAGTTCTGTGAATCCATAAATTTGGGAGCCCTTTTTTTCCCCATGATGGGCATTGGGTAAACCTTTTCAAAATTCTTGGCTAAGAGGCTCTTTAAAAAAATAAACCACCTAGGTATCCACAGCTGCTGATCTGGGCTTCAATAAATATTGAAGTCCCCATATCCTCCTGGAATCCCTGGATTAAGTCAGCTCCCCCATACTCACCAATATCTATTCATTCTGTTTCCACAGCAAGACTTGGAGTTCTCAGGGAAGGCATATTCCCATTTTGGGTTAAGAGACTAGACAACTCCATTTGGGAGTCTCAGCAGCTTCTGCAACACCAAATAAGAGTTTTATTAGCTTCAGCTTGTTATGACAAGATCTTCTAATTCAAGTCTGTGATGAGACTTTTAAATCACAACTCCCCAATTTTTTCTTATTTAAAGAACATCCACTGCTCCCAGGGCCTCTGGGCATGAGTACAAAAGACTGCTCTCAAGAGGCATCCACAGCAACTCTCAATAATCAACTAGTTGCTCGTTATCACCCTTTTACCAGTAACAGTTAAATACAGCAACGGGGATGAACCAGAAGAAACATATGATTCTTGCTCACACTTGCATAAAAGTGACAGCGCTATTAGTAATCAGTTACCAGATCGCCAATTGCATTGTACTTTGGCATCAGTAGTATGCCACGTCAAGTTTCACACCAAATGAATGTTACCCACATTCAACTGTTTCAAAGCCCTTCGAAAATGGGCTGTCCTTTATATGCATAGAAGTTAGAACTAAAGGCAAGAAGAACAGTTTGAATTGTTTTCTTCTAGCCTCAGGTTAAGAACGTGCAATGCCATCCATTTTCACCTGACCCAGCTGAGTACAGGTTCATATTGTCTTGAGATTGCTGGCTAGAGTTAAGGAGCTTATCCACAATTATGAAAGATTATTTCACTATTCAAAGCCATTTTACCTGTCTGGCAGATAAAAAGTTTATTAACATGAAACAATGTCAAACAACCCATCCTAACAGATTAAGGTGAGGGAAAGTAAATTCTGAATATAACTAAGGCACTTTCTCAACTAGATTCATTCTGATTCCAGGGTCAGCTCAACTACAGAAATATAATGCCCCGAATTTTAGAGATAATATTTAATATTTGTAATCAATGCCAAGTACCTTAAATTTAGTTTCTGTTTTTTTATTTGTAAAAATGATAGAGGTGCATGGGTGGTTCAGTAGTAGAATCTTGCCTTTCATACAGGAGACTCGGGTTCGATTCCCAGACCATGTACCCCCCCAAAATAGCTAATAATAGCATTAATCTCTAAATCCTTATGAAGATGAGTGCGGTATCAGCTACATAAATTCCTTCCACTTTAAAGAAAACAATGTTTAATGGAATAAAGAGGAGTAGGGTAGACCAGATAGATGCCCAAAACAGACTCCAAATCCTGTTCTAAAACAGTAGGTTTCTACTATACAGAGAAAAAATACAATTAGATGCAATTCCATTGGGAAGTATTTTCATATCAAGAGATCCAAAGAGTTTGTGTTTTGTGTAACCCTAACCTTTACCTTATGGATGATCCTGCAGACGAGGTTTATATAATATCTAGGGATTTTTTTGTTCCCCACCAACACTCTTCCCACCGGTTAAACAAGCGCAAAAGATCGGGAGTCTTGTGATATCATTTCCAAATTCATCTGAAACTCACTTGTCTTTAATTACCTATTTCCGATTGCAATCTGAATGTGTCATTTAACTGTCAGGCTGAGATAATATACATTGAATCCAGAAGCTTGAGATTTTGCCCCAGGATTATTTCATATGCTATAAATGCAGATTGTAGACACATATTCAATACCTTTTGTATCCTTTATTTTGATGTAATCAAATATTTTGCTGTCATTGGTATTGTGGTTGTTACTTAATACACTATCTTTCACGTATGGAAATGCTCTAGATTCATCCATAGAAAAACAAGCTCCTGAGGTCTTTTACTTGAAAATAGAAAGAGACTGTTTTGTAACCAAACATTTCACCAAATTGTTATAGCTGCTTGGACTAAGGGGCCCCTCTGTTAAACTGGAGGAGTTCTTTGTACACAATGTTAATTAATGTGAAAAGAACTTAAATTCATGATCTTTGATTCTTACTATCACATAAGTAATAAATTGAACTAATAGTCCCTGATAATATAAGAATATGATCAAACATTTATTGGGGAAATAGTATCTTAAATATTTTTTTAAAGAATGTGTTCTAGAGTCTAATAAGTTTTTACTATGCTTGCAAATAGAAAGAACTATGGGTTTGGCTACAAATGTTTTACTTCTGCAAGTAATTATTTCGGTTAAAACAAAATACTCAACTTCTTTCCCCTTTCGACATTGTGAATTCTTCTATCATTTTGGATAAAAGGTTTAGATGATCCGTTGTCTCTAGCCAGAATGCCTGCATATGTTCAATAATATATCAGTTTCATTGGCCGCCATAGAATAGGCACATATGACAATAAATCATTTTGGGAACTTCCTGAATCCCAGCCAAGTTGTAGACAATAAAAGATCCTGCTTGTAAAGGCAGCTATAAAAGTTAATTTCATACAGGTTCCCTAGCACACATGCTACGGTTCAGTTCCAAACAGATGTGTTCTTGGAACAGCGATGGAAAATGGCATGTGCGTTTTCACTAACTTTTCATATCAGGAGATCCAAAGATTTTGTGATTTGTGTAACTTTTGGTCATTAACACATTGCAGCAGGTATGGAAAATGAATTCTTCAAATTTTTTTAGTTCCCAAGACACTGTTGCTTCCAGTCTGAAATATTTCTCCATATTGGAAAGATTATCCATCAAGCCAGACATGCAGAGACTGAGAAAATCCTCACAGAGCAAAATAACAAAGATGGCAGGCATTTCGGGCTACATTCTAAAAGACTCTCTTAAGCGAAGAACTTATATTTCTTTGTTTGCCTTTGCCGATAGATGCCCTAGCAAATAGCTGCTGAGGAAACTAGCATCTCTGCTTGTCTATGGGGTTGTCAGGGAGAAATCTGGAGAAAAGGAAATGGCTGAACTTTAAGCACCATGAACTTGTTAGATAAATTGATTAAAAATTCTTCTGATTTTCAAAAATAACACTTTGCCCTTGCTCACTAAGTCCTCTGTAAACTCTTTCCCTACCTGCTAGGGCCACTGTTCACCCTCATTCGTTCCTAAGATCTGTGATATTAAATGTTTCTCTTGATTTTAACGATAGTTGGGGCTGTAGAAAATCATGTGTTAGTCTGAATTTTGGTAATCTGAGCCCTTCTCTATGCATTAGCAGAGCTCTTTATTATAGTTTCTCTGGAACAGATTTGCAGCAATAATGACCAATCCTCCAGTTTATCTATTGTCGGAATTGGGATTTTTGAAATGTGATGAAGATACAGCCTCTCCACAAAAACCCTGCTGAGTTTGAGAGCATAGACCCCCAACTGGAGTCCAAGAAATTATAGGACAATTAAGTGCCTGGGGCTGAATAAGGGCTTCATTAACATATTAATCATACAGCTGAAATTAATTAAGGACAATCTAGGGATTAAGGTGGTCCAGAGCTCCCCCTCCTCCCTCAAAAAAGGATTGATGATGTTATGTGGTGGCTATTTATGTAATCACATCTTATACCTGCAGAATATTTTAAAATTACAAATTATACTTTACATCCATTATTTCATATGAACTTCAAACCAATCTTTTGTGCGGGATTTCTTAGCCTTGGCCTCCCATTGAGGAAACAGATGCATAACATTAGGTGACAATCCCAAAAAGGGAAAAGGAGACAAAGGTTATGATCCCAGGGCAGAGCCTTGAAAGGGCCTTAGACTAGGGTTCATATCACAACTCCAGGGCACCGCTCACAGTATGTTCTGGGACTGTGCTTCAGAGCGATACTCGAGTAGAAGACAATGGGTATTTGAGGTTCTTAAATGGGCTCTGCCACTGACCAGCTGTGACTTTGACAAGTCACTTTCACACTTGGGACTCCCTTTTCTCATCTTTGAAAGTGAGTAGGATGAATGAGAAAAAGAACCTTCAGTTCTCTTCCAGATCTGACAGTGTATGGATTGAGGTGACAGAGATGAACCGTATTTCTTGGCCATAGGCAGTAGGAAATGTGCTTTGGGAGCCTTCAGGTTTATGATACGCCTGCCTCTTAGCCCTGTTTTATCACAAGTGCATTGTATTTTCAAAAAATAGGCACATGTATATTAAATCATGGGTTGGATGACCTGAGAGCCTGAGGGTTATTGCCCTTGTACCAGGGCAAGAGACAGAGCAGAAGCCCATGCAAGCAAGTTGTAGAGCAGAGAGGCAAGAAATGAGGTCCGTCTTGCTAGGCCGTGAACAACTTTCATTTTGTCTCCGAGCGGGTTGGTTCTTGGGTTATTTGGTTGGTCTTTTCAGTACTAAAAGCATTTGGATTTTGCTCCATCAAGATCAGAAAATGTAGACTTGATTCTTTTTTTTTTTTTTTTTGAACCTTTAAATGAAGAAACACAAGTAGTGCCTGGCCTTGGGGTTGATTCTTTTTTTTAATGCCCCCTCATAATTTATTATTTATCCTTTTTCTTTTGCTCATCTGTCCATACCTTGGATGAAAGGAGAAACAAACACAAGGTTTTCACAATCATATGGTCACCCTGTAAAAGCTATATAGTTATACGTTCGTCTTCAAGAATCAAGGCTACTGGAACACAGTTCACTGGTTTCAGGTACTTCCCTCTAGCCACTCCACAATACCATAAACTAAAAAGGGATATCTCTATAATGTGTAAGAATAACCTCCAGGATAACCTCTTGACTCTGTTTGAAATGTCTCAGCCATGGAAACTTTCTTTTGTCTCATTTTTCTGTTCCCTCTTTTAGTGAAGAAGTCTTTCTCAATCCATTATGCCAGATCCTGGCTCATCCCAGAAGTCCTGTCCCACATTGCCAGGGAAATTTACACCCCTGGGAATCACGTCCCACCTATGAGGGAGAGCAGTGAGTTCACTTGTGGAGTTGACTTAGAGAGAGAGGCCACATCTGAGCAACAAAAGAAGTTCTCTGGGGTTGACTCTTAGACATAATTGCAAGTAGGCTTAGCTTCTCCTTTGTAGGAATAAGTTTCACAGGGGTGAATCCCAAGATCGAGGGCTCAGCCTATTGAATTGGTTGTCCCCATGGCTTGTGAGAATATTAGGAATTCCCCAGCCGAGAAAGTTTAACATTTCCTCCTTTCTCCCCATTCCCCCAAGGGGACTTCACAAATACTTGTTTATTCTCTACCCAAATTACTCTGGGATATATCAAGGTATCACATTAACCTGTACAAAACAACAAGATCTCATGCCCTATTCAAAATTCAATGTAATTATGGTGTTCAAATAAACTGACCATACAAGTTAAATTAAATAATGTGTTACCCAAAATATAAATTTTTTACCAAATAAACATCTCTCCCTTTGTCTCACACAGAATTTGAAGTTTTAAAATATGGACCACATCATCCTTTACCCAGTGTTCTGATTTACCTCAGTCCTATGCAGATCAGCTTCATTCATATCTCCAGTCAAAGTCTGGTCACTTTTTCAGCTTTTTAACAGTTACTATAAGAGTTAATGCTGAATTTCATAGCTTCAGGATCTAACTCAGAGCTTCAGTTGTCACATAAATACCTGAAGTTTCAGGAAATGACCAGGTTATACACAAATAGCTCTGTATCTCATAATTTAGAAATAACAGTTACAACTCCTGAATACAAGTGACTGTTGTAATACCATATGATCTAGGACCCTTTACAATAGGCCCCAAGCTGATCATCCATGTTCTTGACTTCAATTCTCTGAGTTTGTATATTATAGTTAGTCCATATGGGTGAGGCATGATAATATTTGTCTTCTTTGTTTCTGCCATTTCATTCAACATACTGTCCAGAAGTTTCATTCACCTAGTTGCATGCCTCACCACTTCATTCCTTCTTGCAGCCACTTAGTAGTCTGTTTTATTTATATACTACAGTTCCCCGTTCCATCCCCCAGTTGTTGTACCTCCATCCACTGTGAATCACAAACACTGCCACCATAAACACCAGTGTGCAAATGTCCATTTGTGTCCCCACTCTGTAGCCTTGATTCTTGAATATAATTATATAGCCATGCAGTTTTCACAGTGTGACTGTGTGATTGTGAAAGTCTTATGGATAACACTCCCTTTATTCAGTGTATGGCAGATAAGCAAAAAAAATGAGGACACGAAATAAATAAACTTTAAGGGAGGGAGGGACAAGGTGTTAAAAGAAATTTGATAGATTGCAATACTTGTAGTCAATGAGAGGGAGGGGTAAGGAATAGGGGATATATGGGTTTTTCTTTTTTCTTATTATTTCTTTGGAGTGATGGCAAATATTCTAAAAATGATCATGGTGATGAATATATAACCATGCGATGATATAATGAGCCATTGATTATATACTTTGGAGGATGGTGTTTGAAGATATCTCAACCAAAATATTAAAAAATAAAAATAAAGATAGAGAAATTTTTTAAAGTCATACACAGGAATTGTTATCTGGGAATTTCTCCTGGCATTTTTCACTATCACTAGGCAGAGATATTTATAGTTCAAATCCAACCATTACAATTAGTTTTCTGTAGAAAACAGTTGGCCTTCAAAATGCCCAAGTTTATATCACACCACTCAAAGTTATTTAAAAGTAATCTGACACTTGGGTAGTAATAGTAGCAGTCAAATAATATCCAACATCTGTACAATGACTGACAAATGACCAAGTTCTTTCATACACATCACTTTCAATCCCCCCAACATCTCTGAGTTGGCTAGTGATAGCCTCCTTTTATAGATTAACAAGAAAAAATAAATAAAAACAGAATTCATAGCCCAGTCTTTCAAATCAAAATCTCATGATCCTTCCATTACCAACACAAATAAGTCTCAGCAGTACCACGTCAATTTACACCACCTATTGATGAGCCCTGAGTCAAACAAAGAGTAATTTTACATGTCTGAAATTGTACATAAACTAATTTTTAAATGAGTGAAACTTTAGTACATGCACCCGGGGGTAAAGCACTGAACACAAAATATGCAGCAGTCCTTGCGCTTTCATACCTTACACAATGCTGTACCCAACAACCCATCAAAACCACTTTGGTTTTCTGGGGCAGAAATCTTTTGGCTCTCCACAGTTTGCTCTGTATTACAGGAGATTGCACCATCTCCCTTCACCTCCATCTCTAATACGCCTCCAGGGAAGGAAACTTCAAATTCTGAGCAAAGCTCTATTCAGTCAAATCTATAAGGTTAAAGGTGATTTGCAAATACCTTTCAGCAGCCTCTGCTTCTGTTTCCTAAAACCTCCTTGGGAGAAAACTAATCATCCCCTTGACCACCAAGTAAATGCCATTTAGAGATGCGTTATTGCAGGTCTAACAGAGAAAGGTCAAGAATAGACTTGGCCTAGAGAGTGCAAAGATAAAGATTCTTGGCCAGTGATTGCCTATTAATTGTCTCAATTAGGATTTTAATATTTTTGTTCACATTTATTTCCCTCAACTCCTAGGACAGTGTCTGGCAAGAACGCAGAGTTCAATTAATATCTGTTAGAAGGGGATGAAATGAGGGAGGGAGAAAAGAAAGCAAGAAAGAGGAAGAGAGGGAAGGGGAATAGAACTAGGCTTATGCCTCCAAGGCTGCTTCCAGGGAAGCAGATTGTGGATTAAAAGGTTTAAGTGTAAAAGCTATTAAAACCAGTTTTATCACAATGTGTTGCTTTGTGGAGACCCTTCCTCCACCTCTCTCCCCTGTGCAGTCCACACCTCCAGCCATGGAACAAGGATCTCCTTCCATGTTATAAACAATAGCATATGCCACTAGGAAGGAATGTCAGCATCATGGAAAGAATAAAAATTCACCATCTTCTACTGTGTCTAACTTGCTCCATATTTTCTCCCTTGTCCTCTGGGGGCCAGGCAGGAGATCTTGGGACAGCAGCCCTGAGGGAGGACTTCCAGCTTCCCTGGGAGTCCAATCCAGTCCTTCCTGCCTGCCAAGACTGTCCCCTCCCGGAGCCCTTG
The DNA here is from genome assembly GCA_004026745.1 of Myrmecophaga tridactyla. Taxonomy (NCBI): domain Eukaryota; kingdom Metazoa; phylum Chordata; class Mammalia; order Pilosa; family Myrmecophagidae; genus Myrmecophaga; species Myrmecophaga tridactyla. Next base: position 54,645 of record PVIY010013124.1, read on the forward strand.
TTTGGCTGGTGCTTCCACAAGACAGAGGATGGGCCAGCCCAGAAAACCAAGCTGGCTTCCTTCAGAGACCAGATCTTTTCTGTCTTATATCCCTCACCTTCATCAGGTGGGTTCCATCTCCATTTTATAAGAGGCTCTTCCAAAACCTTATTGGCTTCCCCACCCAGTACCTAAAGGGCTTGGGGTATCACATTCTCCAGCTTCCCAGCCACCTGCTGCTTGCCCTCAGTTCCCGATTATTACCTCAACAGGATAAGCATCTCAACAGGGTAACACAACTTAAAGATGCATATTTTTCAGAGAGAAAAGTTGCCTGAACCCTGTTCCCAGCGCCTCTGACTCACTTTGCTGCTGCCCTGTGCTAAAATCAGAACTGAAATTTAATTTTCTTTTGGTTACTTATAAGGATTGCTCCCGTGTTGGAGATATTAATGGGCAAGGCATGGGGAATGCCTTATAAAGAATGCCTGCTTACAAGGACAGTGCTAATTTCCTTTCTCTGGAAGGAAGGGAGGAAGGAAAGAAAGAAGAGAGGAATGGAGAGAGAGAGGAAAGAAGGAGAGAAGGAGGAAGAGAGGGAGGGTAGGAGAAATATCTTATTAAGCAACTTCTACAAACTAGACCTCACATGAAGTGCTTTATCTCTTTCATTCTTGGGAGAAATTCTTTCCTATGGTAATTATTATCCACATTTTACAGAAGAGAACCCTGAGGTCCATAGAGGTCAAGTAATCTGGCCATGGTTACACAGGAAATAAAAGGTAGAGCTGGCATTCAAAACCATAACAGTCTGGGAGACAAGATGGTGGGTTCACAATGATGATCTGTGAAGGCATGAAAACAGGCATGCCTAGAAGCAGATTGTAAAAGCAGTTTCTCTTTGAAACACCTCTCTTTATACCAACAGAAAAGCATCTTGATTTACCATGCAGTAGCAGCAGTAAACGGACAATATCAAGCATAACTATTTTGAAACATTTATTTCCAATCCAAAACAGAGCTTTATATTGCATTAGTCATAAATCTACATAGTCTTCCCTTCCAGATGACTCCAACTGCAAAGTAGAGCTTGCTTTGACATCCAATGGCAGGGTGATGGTATGCTACCCCCCTTCTGTGTATATTTCCATATGAACACACGAAACCTGTCCCTCAACGACATCCTGTGCATAATAATGAAGAAACATGACCAAGTGCTGAAAACCAGATTAGAAGAAAAAGATGAACATCTTGAGCAAGGACCCATAATAGAACAGCTTAGCAAAATGTTCTTTACTACTAAGCACCGTTAGCATCCTCCTGGGCAGTATCACAGACAGGATAGGAGTATGAATCTTAAATCCCCCACAAGACATACTTTTCATGTTCTCATTAGGAATCAAAGAGAAATGTTATGTTTTGCCTCATCTGCCATTTGAAAAAATTGTAATTTGGTATATTCCCTAATATGCTACATAGTAAAATAATAATAAAATATCTTTTCATATATTTTTTTTAAAAAGTCTGATTTTTGGCAGTTTTTCTAGATTGCCTGTCCCCAGCCTACTCCAGCCAGGATTACTTTCTTAATGTCCCTGCTATGGTGCCTAACTTCTGGAACGTCTAAAAATTTGTTAGAGAGTATACTTTTTCTGAGCCTATTTTTAGGAACAAAAAAATGTAAAAGTAAAAATTCTTGGCCTGTGAGTGTAAAAAATTCCGCTACTTTCGCGGAACCATAGAAATTATAAATGAGAGGCATCTTGTCAAAATAGACAAAACTATTACACCCATTGGGAATGAGAGATGAAAGCTGGCTCCACAAGATTTATTTCACCACTGATACAGATTACAGGAAGGCTTTAGGAAAAATTTAGTGAAGGGACTAGAGCACAGGCTGCTTGTTGTCTGCCAAAATCCATTCTCCCCTTTTCTTTTTTCTTTTTTTTTTTTTTGGTATTAGAGAACTTGTGGGTTTGTAGAACAAGCATGCATTAAAAAAAGGATTCCCATGTCCCATCCCATTATTAACACCTTGTACTGGTATAATACATTTGTTACAATTGATGAAAATACATTTTTATAATTGTACTGTTAACTACCAGTCCATGGATTAATTTATTAATATATTTATAAAATTATAAAATAAATTTATTAATATATTTATTAAACATGTCCCCATGTTTAATATCAGAACTCCTGAGTTTAACCTGTGCATAGCTCCTCATCTAGAGACCACATTTTCCAGCCTCCTTTGCAGTTTTATTTGTCCATCTGATCGAGTCACAGCCATGGGATCACGGGAACCACTCCCAGATCACATCCAGAAAGAACACAACCACACTGTCTTATTTTCCCAGGGCTGTGGTAACAAAATACACACACTGGGTGGCTTGAAACAACAGAAATGTATTGCCTTAGGGTTCAGAGGCTAGAAGCCCTAAAATGAAGGTGTTAGCAGGGCACTGACAGGCTCTCTGAAATCCCTAGGGGAGAATCCTTCCTTGCCTCTTCCCAGTTACTGATAGTGGCTGGCAATCCTTGGTGCTCCCCGGCTTGTGGCAGCATGACTCCAATCCCTGCCTCAGTAGTCGGAGGACGTCCTCCTCTTATATTCTGTCCACCTTCTGCCCTTCTTATAATGACACCAGTCATCACATTTGGAGCCCACACTAATCCAGAATGAACTGGATTTAACTTGCCTAATTCCATCTTTAAGGAGCCTATTTCCAAATAAGCTCACATTCGTAGGGACTGGGGATTAGAACATGAATATGTCTTTTGGGGGAGTGCAATTCAACCCACAATACACCCTCTCCTGGCTCTCCTCTAGCTCTAATACCCTAGCAGGTACTTAACAAATCCCCAAGACTTTCAACTAATGGTGCTGCTGGCCAGGCATATACGTAAATTGTGACTTATTCATGTCTCTTGTTCACTTTAGTTTTTAACTATATGTCAATAGATTTAGGCATAAGTTAGTATCTCTGAGCATCTGTTCCATCCAAGGCACTCCACTTGGCACTCTAAGGTGGGGCAATACAGAGATTCTTCTTATTTTTGGTCCTCATGTTCTATAAAGTCACCACAAATGTTGAATTAGTGAATACTGAATCATTTCTCCTAAGGGAAATGCAGGGTTAGGTTCCTGGGAGCCTCTGGTCACATTTTCATAAACAATCAATGTGCAAACTTGTTTTATGAGTGTTTCTGTTTAAAGATACCTTATTTAAGATAAATTGTTGATTCATAACATTGAACTCGTGCCCAAACAAAGCTTATCTAACACAGGTATTTTTTCCACGAGGTATATCCCAGCCTTCTTGTGCTTAGAAACACTGGACAGCACTTCAGCACCACACTTAGGGCACTTTTTAAACAGCAAAATCACCAACAAAAAGCATGAAGTGGAAAATTTTTACACTTAATATACCAAAAAAAGGACAGTTGCTTACCGTATGGGAGCTGAAATAAGAAGGCAGAGTGTCATCTTGTTTGACTTCAGCTGGGAACTCACATGTCAGGTGTGCAGGTTTGAAAGGATGTATGTACCCTAGAAAAGCCGCATGTTAATCCTAATCCCATTTTGTAAAAGCAGCGATTTCTTCTCATCCCTATTCAGTACTGTATGTTTGAAACTATAATTACATCATCTACCTGGAGATGCGACTCAATCAAGAGTGGCTGTTAAACTGGATTAGGTGGAGATGTGTCTCCACCCATTCGGCTGGGTCGTGATTAGTTTACTGGAATCCTATAAAAGAGGAAACATTTTAGAGAATGAGAGAGATTCAGAAAAAGCAGAGAAGAATGACACAGCCACTAGAAGCAGAGAGTACAACAGCCAGAGACCTTTCAAGATGAAGAAGGAAAACACCTCCTGGGGAGCTTCATGAAACAGGAAGCTAGGAGAGAAAGCTTCCCAGGAGATGACGCTGTGTGTGCCACGTGCCCTTCCAGCTGAGAGAGAAACCCTAACTGTGCATGTTCCTTCTCACTTGAGAGAGAAACCCTGAACTTCATCGGCCTTCTTGAACCAAGGCATCTTTCCCTGGATGCCTTTGATTGGACATTTCTATACACTTGTTTTAATTGAGACATTTTCTCAGTCTTAGAACTGTAAACTTGCAACTTATTAAATTCCCCTTTTAAAAAGCCATTCCATTCCTGATATATTGCATTCCAGCAGCTAGTAAACTAGACAAGATTTTGGTACTGACAATGGGGTACAAACTACATCAGGTGACTACTTTTTCACTACTTTGCACATGTCTATGAATAACTGGGAAAGTGCCATGTGTATTGATTTGGACATTACGAATAAATTTTAGTGAATACACAAATTTGCCAATATGGACTCAATAGATAACAAGGATCAAATGTATATATGAGAATAGAGCCAAAATGGCAGCTTAGTGAGGTGTGGGATTTAGTTCGCCCTCCAGAGCAGCTAGTGGATAACCAGGAACAGTACAGAACAATTGCTGGCAACACATCAGTGACCAGCCACACAGCATACACCAGTCTGGACAAGGTGGACCAGTTACGATCCCACCCAGAACCGTGAGTTCCCCAAGCCACGGCGGCCTGTGCCCCTCCTGCACAGGCTGGTTCCCAGAGACAGGAAAGAGATTTCACTACCAGCAAGGGGCTGAGCTCAACCAAGCTCCAATTTGTGGAATTAATTAACAAATTCTGACTACTAAAAATAGGCCCCCAGCTCAGCTGAACCTGGAATAAAAGCTGAGGCTGCTGGGTTTTGCCCCAGCACAGAGGTGACACGGCTGATGAAAAAAGACAAAAACATAAACAAAAACAGGTGTTTGGGGATCAGACAACAGAAAATACTTGAAAGGGTCTGGGCCCTGAAGGAAAGGAGGGGGCATAGGACCTGGAGATACACAGAACAACGTACCAACTTCAGCTCTTGATTGGAAAACCTGAGGAACAGGGGTTCTGCTCGATGTTTTTTCTTTTCTGTTTTGTGGCTGTGTTTCAATGGCTTGACTGCTCTCTGGATACCACTGCAAGGCTTCTCAGGCTCCAACTGCCCCAGGCAAGGGCAGAATTAAGCTTGTATGAGAGCTTGTCTGGAGGCTGTGTCTTCCCCAGGAGAGGGTTGGGACCCAGCTCAAGTAGATTCCCTCCGTCAAGGAATTCAGACCTCAGGGTCTGAAAAACTGAAGAGATTAAAGCCAGCCTACAACCTCTCCTCAGTCTCAACCATGCCCCCAGCATGGTGAACATAGAGGTACCAAATCACCTTATGCTGGTGGAACTACAGGCAGACAAGTGCCACATACTAGGCCAGATAGGAAAAACATGGAGTCTAGAAGCTTCATAGGAAAGTTTTTCAACCTCCTGGGTCTCACCTTCAGGGAAAACTAAC
>PVIY010013125.1:0-59987 GCA_004026745.1 Myrmecophaga tridactyla
TAAAGGGCTGGAAACATCGGGAGGCTTCTTTGTTCATTGCCCTTGGACCTGGCTCAGCTTGGACTGTTGACTGGAGACCTATATGTGGTCTCTCCATGTGGCTGAGCTTCCTCACAGCATGGCAGCCTTGGGCTGGCTGGACTTGTGAAATGGTGCCCTAGGACTCCCAGAATGCATGTTCTAGGATTTATGCTTTTAAAAGAGCACTCTAGGATCCTATGCTGAGAATATAATGCAGAGAAGTAAGAGTGCAAGTAGGAAGACAAATTAAGAGGCTGCTGAGATGACCCAGGCAAGAAATATCAGGGCAGAAGCTGTGGAGATGGTGAGAAGTAGGTACAGCTGGGATATATTTTGAAGGTAGGCCCAATGGGTCTGCTCATGGATAACACCACATAGAATGTGAGAGAAATAAGGAATCAGGGTTAAATTTCAGGTTTGGGGCATTGACAAATGGGTACATATTGCTATCTTCCATTAACTGAGATGGGAAAGACTAAGGAGGCAGAATTAGGAGCTGGAAATGGGCCAGCAATAATGGGGTTTGGGCAGAGAAGTGGAGATGTTGAATAGGCGGTTATATATGAGTCTGGAGCTCAATGAAAATATCAGGATTGGAAAAGAATATTGGGCTTCATCAATGTATAAATTGCTTTGAAGATCATGGGGATAAGGTTACCTAGGGAGGGAATTATATATACAGAAGAGGGAAAGAATGCTCTCTGAGGTAAACCAATATTGTGGGATGAGTTTAGATTATTTTAATTACAGAATTACTATTGTCAGAAGCACCAGTACAAGTTACACTCAGCAAGAGCAAATAGAGGAATACCTACACGACTATCTGCTAGTAGCTTGCACCATTACTTTTGAGAAGGGAATTAGGAACATAAAACCTTTTCTCTAAATCAGTTAGTAATGTTAACTATAGAAGGAGATAAGTCTCTTAGATGATTTTACTTGCTTTTTTATTGTGAAATATTATATATTATATATATATACAAAAGAAGCAATAAATTTCCAAGTACATTTTAACAAGTAGTTATAGAACAGATTTTAAAGTTTGTTGGTATGGGTTACATTTCCACAATTTTTTATTTTTTCTTCTAGCTGCTCCAAGACACTGGAGACCAACAGAAATATCAATATGATTCAGCAGTCATACTTATTTGTTAAATCCTGTCTTCTCTATTATACTTCCTCCTTCTCTTTAAATAGCATATAAATAAAAATAATAAATAAAAGCAATAAATTTCAAAGTACGCCACAACAATTAGTTGTAGAACAGATTTCAGAGTTTGGTATGGGTTACAATTCCACAATTTTAGGTTTTTATTTCTAGCTTCTGTAAGGCACTGGAGGCTAAAAGAAATATCAGTATAATGATTTGGCACTCACACTCATTTGTTAAACCCGACCTTCTCTGCTTAATTCCACCATCACCTTTGATCTTTCTCCCACTCTTTAGGCATATTTGGGATATGCCCATTCTGTCTTCTTCATGCTGGAAGGGGCTGTTGAAAATATGGGATGGGGGATGGAACTAGTTGATGTTCTGGAAGAGCTGGCCCCTCTGCATTTTAGGACTTATGTGGTCCAGGGACTCATCTTGAGGTTGTAGGTTTTGGAAAGTCACCCTAGTGTATGGAATCTTTGTAGAATCTTATATAATGCCCTAAGAATTCTTTAGGATTTGCAGGAATCACTTTGTTTGGATTTGGCAAGTTTTCATAAGTAGCAATGTCTAAATGAAGCTTGCATAAGGGTGACCTCTAGAGTAGCCTCTTGACTCTATTTGAACTCGCTCAGTTTGTTACAATTCTTTCCCCCTGCTTTCTGTCAGGATGGCATTATAGATCCCATGGTGCCAGGGCTGTGCTCCTCCCTGGAGTCATCTCCCATACTTCCAGGGAGACTTTCACCCCTGGATGTCATGTCCCATGTAGTATTTTTCTGCTAATTTTCTAATTGGCATTTATTGTTGGTAAAAATCCTTGTTTGTTATTAATACTGCTGCTTTCAACTGGATCATAGTAGAGTTGTTTATAGAGTTTAAACAAGCTATAGAAGATAATATTTATTGAAGTCTTATTGTATTCCAAGTAGCTCATATAGATTAACTCATTTAATATAAGACTCCTGTGAGGAAGTCATTATTAAATATGATAATATGATAATAAAACCAGCCAAAATAGAGTAATAGGAGCTGGTTTTACCCTTCTTCCTTTAACAAACAAACAAAAAGCCAGAAAAATGTATGAAATAACAATTTTCAAGATTCTGGACATCAACAAATTTCAAGATCCTGCAATGGAAGACAGTGATCCCTGAAACACAGGAAATAAGCAGGGCTATCCTTATGATTGCACCAGTTTACTTTCTGGTACTCAGAAACCAGAGCCTGGCAGACTCCTCTTCTTGAGCTGAGGAGATAGACCTGAGATTTGAGGGAGAGTTCACAGAATAGGGTACTAAAGAGAGAGAGAGCCCAGGGGTTTGTGGAGGGTACCCCTGATCAGCATATGTGTGTTAGGAAACTACCCAAGGTCATAAAAAGGGCCATCTGAAGTATTAGAGGGGACAGTGCCCAGTATTTCACAGACCTGCAAAGATGACCTGGAAAAACAATTTACAACAGACACTGCACCAAAGAAGACATACCAATGGCTAATATGCCCAAGAAGATGCTCAACATCATTAGCCATCAGGGAAATGCACATAAAAACCACAGTGAGACTCACTCCACATCTATTAGGATGTCTGTAACTAGAAACTGACTCTACCCAGTGTCAGGGTGGCTGTGGAAGAAACAGAACTCTCATACATGGCTGGAGGGGATGTAGAATGATCCAAACATAGGAAAACATTTTTTTCAGTGTCTAAAAAGTTAGACGTTCACCTACCATATGATCCAACCATTCTACAACTAAGTATTTAACCAAGAGAAAAGAAAGCAGGTGTCCATATGACGACTTCTATATGGATGTTCATAGCAACTTATTTGTAATAGTTAAAAGTTGGAAACAATCCAAATGTTCATTAACAGATGGTAATGAATAAAGAAATTGTTATAGTGTGGGTAAGCTAATTGCCATATATCCACCTAATGCAATACCAGTCAGTGTAAAAAAGGAGTGACTTTTTATATACATGACAACATTGGCAAATCTCAAAATAACTATGCTTAGTGAAAGAAGCTAGGTGAGAAAGACTACATACTGTGGCATGACTCCATTTATATAAAATTCTATGAAATGCAAACTAATTTATGATGCTGGAAAGCATCATTAGTGGTTGCCTGGGGGTGGGGTGTATGTGCAGATAAGGGCAAGATGAAGGTATTAAAAAGGGGCGTGAGGAAATTCTTGTGGGTAATGGAGATGTTCAGTTTATTGAGTGTTGTGATGGATTCTAGGTGTATACATATGTCGAAATTCAATACATTTTAGACTTTAAATGTATGTAATTTATTGCATGCCAATTAAACCTCAACAAAGATCTTTTTAAGAAGAGTATCATGAAATTGGGTCTCAAGAGTTTGAACCACTTGCAAAAAAACCACACAGTATATATAGGTTAGAGCTAGTACTCAATGTTAAATGCTAAGGACTGAAGTTCTGGTGCTCTAAATTATAGCCTTTTAACTCCATGTCATCCTGACTCAGCCAATTAGAATTGGGTATCGAGCTTCTAAACACCCAAGAAAATCCAGGAGTTAAGTAAGCTCCTGAAAATAATTTGCTGCAGGTCCCATTTCAAAACTCAAAATCTGGGTTTTCCCCTCAGTATCCATCAAAGGCCAGTTGGTCTGAAGGAAATCTTACAAACAAGTAAACTTTGATAGGGAAGAAGCAGGCAAGAATAACTCCTCAGCACTGCGGATGAACAGGGTAGCAGGAGCCTAGAGGCCACGATATGGAAAACAGTTCAAAGACTTCTCTGGGGAGGCTCAGAGAATCCACTGAGGCAGCGTCCCAGTAATCAGTAGTTCTAGAGCAGTACAATGGCCCTGCTTTTGCCTGAGGCCCCAGATCTTTTGCAGACTCCTTGTGGCCTCATCTGATTGACAGATGGGAGTCTGAGCCAGACTGGATGCTGGAAAAAGAGGTGCTGGGACTCAGCCCATTGCCACTAGGATGTCCGTCTTTGGAGAGGCGACCCCCCGGCAGCCCATGAGTAAGATGTCAGTGGGGTTGAGGAGAGTGACCTGCCAGGAGGGGAAGCTAGGTGGGTGGAGCACTATCCAACAGGGTTCCTAGCTTCTGGCCGTGCAGGCTTGATAGAGAGTGGAAGGAGGTCGAAATACTAAGGCCCCGCAAAGGATGATCTGTCTGCGATCCTCACAGAGTGACTAGTAGGACAAAGGACAGAGCCACATTTCGTGGTAAGTTCTAGTGGCAAAGCTTGGGGCTATAAACCACAGGGTGGGCTTTATCTGAGAGCAGCAAAGAAAGGGTTACTGGCCACACATTCCAGCGCCTCCCAGCATATCTTGGGTGGTTTATGTCAAAGGCATTGCAAGGCAGTTTCTCTCTTCTTCGTGCCTCCCCCCACCTCCTACCCCAGCTCCCCAAATCAGTGTGGGAACACCCTTCCCAAACTCATAGCTTTGATGGTGCTTTTCTTTATTTACAGTGCAGTGGGGTTATGATGCATGAGTTATGCCCCTTGGGGAAAATAAAAGCTTTCATGCTGGCAAAGAGCTTAGGGGCCATAAAAGAAAATGGATTAGCCAAGCACTAGCTTCTGGTGTCACTTCATGCTAATGAGCTTCTACAATGCCATGTATGGAAATGACATCTGAAATGAGGCCTTCCCATTTCCAAATGGTCCTCAGCTCGGACACAAATCATGTTGGCAGAAGTGACGCCTTCAGCTGAGATAAACTGCTGCTTCCTAGATATTAGCGGAGTTCACAGGCCACTTAAGGCCAGCTGCATGGAAATGCACTTTCCCAGGTGCAGATTTCGATGCACACATTAATGAAGACATGTTCATATATTGTCCTTCGTGTCCTTAATGGTGGTGTTATTCAGAGTGTGCGCTTCGGAAGCATGGCCGCAGGGCATTTCAGCAGAGCAGAAATGAAGGCCGCTGTCTGAAGGACTGGGTTCAATCTGGGGTTTTGCTTCTCAGCCCCCTAGGCTGCTGATGCTTTTGCTGGGCATGAGGCCCCCTTCCGAGGGGCTGTGGCTCTGGCTGGCTGAAGCATTACCAAGCCAGGCCATGTGTTAGGCGTTTAGCTGGAGTAAGCCCTTTCCTTTCTGCCCTTCTGCATTATTTGTTGGTCCAGCTGCAGGAACGAGCTGGGGTTAAACTCACAAGGGTCTCTTGAAAGGGCAGGCAACACACTAAGAAGAACAGAGAGATACAAACAGATAAGAAGTTAGAACCAGGGAGGGTGATTAAAATCTTTTTTGGGATGCACAGCAAAGGGTTTTAAAATCAAATGAAAATGTCTTGTAAACAATAAAGACCCAGAAAATATAAGTCTTCATAACTTTTAAAAGAAATAGAAAGAAAAAGAAAAAAACTCATACATACCATACCCCTTACCCCTCCCTCTCATTGATTGCCAGTATTTCCATCTACCCAATATATTTTAGTTTTTGCTTCCTCTATTTTTTTCCTATACCCCTTGACACCCCCTTTCATTGATCACTAGCATTTCAATCTACCAAATTTATTTTAACATTTGTTCCCCCTGTTATTTATTTATCTTTAATTGTTGATAAGGATTTTTTTTAGCCTAATCTCGTCATTGAAACTGGCACAGAGAGGTTAACTGACTCACCCATGGGCACACAGTTGATAGCTGAACTTAAAAAGGAGATCACAGGACCCTCCCATTATAAAACTCCCTGAACCGTACTCTACACCACACAGAGAGAGCACCTGCAAGTGTCTGTGGAGGGTCTACCATGTGTTAAGGACTGCCTGACCCTGGGCTTTCAAGGACAGACGAGACTCTGTTCCTGATCGACATTGCCCATAGTCTAGTGGGTTGGCAGGCGCGCAGGCCCATGATGGCAGTGAGCTGGATGAGGGCACTGCTGGTGTCGTGCTCTAAGGGGAAGGCATGGCCAGCAAGCAGCTCTGGCCATGCCTGGGAACGTGGGAAGGGGATATGGCAAAGGGGACTTAGAAAGTGTACCTGAAGAAGATTTTGAAGGTTAAGAAGAGTCCATGGGTAGGAAAAGATCAAAGCTCCTTCCATCAGGGTATGGAGTCATGGAGATGTGTAAAAATCCACTGTGGTCAGGGATTTATGTGAGGTTCGATGTGCTTAGAATAGTGGGTGTGTGTGACGTAGAGTCTGAGAGATGAGGCTGGAGAAGCCTAATGTGGCCTCATCGTGTGCCATGTAGGCGATAGGCAGTGGGAGGCTACTGTAGGACTTGAGGAGGGGGTGGGATGGCAATGACCTTGTATTGCATTGTAGACTCTTGGTGGGGTAGGATTGGACGGTTACTGAATGGTTTCATGTAATGAGCTAAGTGTTTCGGGCTGTGACCTTCATTTATGCATTCCATGGGTATTAAATGAACATGTACTATACACCAGCAACCAGGAACTGGAGAAGGCCATCAAGATTAATTATCTCAGTCCTCGCCCTTAGGAAATTAAAAAGATGATGATGTTTTCCTTATAGCAGCTCACAGTGAATCTTCCTTCTTGAAGATGGTAATAACGGCAGCCCCTGGCATTTCCTTGGATCCAGGGGTGAGGAGAAGGAGTAAGAAACAGCTTTTAGCCCAGGGTGTGTTGGGGTTTCTCCTTTCTCCCAATTGCAGTTTTGTGCCTCCATCATCTTCCCATGCATGAAACACCAATCACTGGCTTGTTTTATTGTTTTTCATGCTCCATTCTTGAACTTCCAGAGTCAAATAAGATCCTTGTACATCTTACAGAAGCCAGCCTGGTTCTGTAGCAAATGGTCTGTGTGTGGCCAAATCATTCTGCTTCTCTGTTAATCAGGTTTTAGAAAATCTATGAAATGTGGGGACGCTGCTGGAAGCATCACAGATACTGGACTGGAAATACTTTAAGTGCTATAGAATTTCCAACCAAAATTGGACCAGGAGGTAGGTGGCTGCTGCATTGTAAAAGGGCTCAGCCCTGAATGGGCAGTGGGCTTATTGGGTTGAACACATATTCTGTCTCAGTGAAGTAAGTAGGCCTAACCCTGTGCATTCTGGCACCACTTGTGTATGTGGGTGATTATCAGGATCAGATTTATCTCCTAAAAAAAATCCCTGGTTTTGACTTACACTGAAGTACCTAGAGAATAAAAAATCACAGGTCTGCTGCTTATTGGTCTGGGGGCCTGTTTGTTACTTTTGCCGTCCACAATTTACTTATTTGTAAAGTGGGGATCATTAAAATTGGCTTCCAAAGCGTCAATGATATCATTTGAAAAGCATCAAGCACATAGTAGGCTCTTGACACTATCACACACCATTCCCTCATTCCCCTCTCTCCTCACTTTGTTCAAGTGACCTTAGGCACTCCAAGAGCAGGCCTGTGCTGAGGCTGGTACCACCCCCAACTCTACTGAAAAGCCCCTGCCTCCTGGTCCAGCGGCTTGGGAGGCCCCCATCCCCCAGGCAACCTCGAGGCGTTCAATGGAAGGACCTGATGGGCATGCACTCCATGGGGTGCTGCCACAGACTTCAAGGGGTTAATGGTCCATGACTTGGAAAAACACAGACAGCACAAAAGGAAGGGTGAGGGATAGGACCGAGGCCAACAAGCACATTAGCAGCTGCCAGAGTAGGGATTTTTTTCTCATTAGTTAGAAGTGATGACACTACAGATAATTGCTTCAGATGGAAGCACAGCTAAGTGGGCTGGCACGGCTGTGGGGCTCGGCTGGAGCCACTATTGGCAGGATCCTAGCTGCCCTGCATTATCCAATGGACACTGACCACCCCTAGCCGGTGCTGGGCACCAATGGAGGGTACATCCAAGACATTTACCAGCTTTGTGGTGGTTGTAGTTCAAGCTCCCATTTATTGAGAGCTTACCCTGTCCTGGCACTGCACTGAGTCCTTCACAGATATTCTCATCCCCTAGGATCTAGGTGGTAAATGTCACGGCCTCAATTTTATAGTTAAGGAACCAACTCTTAGTTAGGGAGCCAAACATCGGTCTGATTCCACAATGTTCTTTTCCACTGCATTCTGCTTTGGATGGAATAGGGTGGCTCTGTACAACTCAATCAGTTCTTCTGTCTATGGTTTGGACAATCTGCACACTAGACTTTAGGAAGAATTGGACTCCTGCAGGAGAGGAACAGTGCTTTTGCATGGGTTGTCCTTCAGGGTGGTTCTAGCTGATATTGGCTCCTCCAAATGAATTCCATATGTTCATGAATTGTAACTCCAGAGCCAACATCCTCTTACAGTCCTTGAAGATAAAACAGAAACGAAAAAGTGATTTAGCTTTAGACACACACACACACACACACACACACACACACACACACAAATGATTTTTGAGTCTAGAAAATTGAAGACAACCTAAAGCTATAATGTCTGGCACATCAATTATTCTGTAAATATTTATTGTATGTATGAACAAGTAAATGAATGAATTCTGGACCCATCACTAATAGGAAAGAGAACACTTAAAATAAATTTCAGGACATTAAAGCATCTAATTCAGATTTGATCTCATTTGATCTCTTTGTTTTCCACTGGAAACTGAACCTTACAGAGCTGAAACCAGGCTGCCTATCCACTTGTGGCAGGTCTGGGACTGGATCCCAAATACTCTTTCTTAGCCAGATATACCAACTCTCTTACACTGAATAACAGAGGAGGGCTACCATGCTTTTGGTGAGCTCCTCTCCCTACTTCATTCAAAGAAAACACAACAGAGCATCTAGGCTGGTGGATCTGGCCCTCCTATACTCAGTCACACTGTTTAGTATGACTCGCATTTGGTCAAGCCTTTGTAAAACTCATTTTCTCTTCCCCTGCCAAGTTGCTGTTTTCTTTGTTCTGTGGGGCTGTGTGTCGGACTCACCTGCATGACTGCCTTTTCTACTGGCTTTTCCCGGGGGGCTGGCAATATACTCCTCTACTGCAGACCTGAGAGTGGAAGAAGAAAAGTGCCCCCCATGAGTGTAGCTGATGCATGGGAGGCTGAATCCAGGGTGAGGGGTCTCAGGCCAAAGGCAGAGTATTTCCTCTCACCCTATGCCCCCCACCCTCCTCCCTCCTTCAGAGCAAGAGCAGCAGCAACTTCTTCTCTTGCTGCAGCCCTCAGGAGTAGGTGAAGTAAAGGGCCTGAATGGAGAGGGGGAAGGACGAAGGGAAGAGACGATGGGCTCTGTGGGCCCAGTCCTGATCCCTCCTGCCGTCCTGTCCCTAGAGAACCTGATGGCTTCAAGCCTGCACTGCTCTACCTAGACTCCCTTGGTTCCACCCAGGCTCTCGCGGGCAGCACCAGAATCAAGGAAACCTCAGGAGTTACCAACCAGCTTCCTCCAGGCAGGTCAAACCCACTTACCTGCTCTCAGCAGAAACAAGGCCAGAGAGAGGGGAGAGGGGCCCACAGTAGGTTTTCATCAGATCTGTTTGTGTGGTTATGCTAGCAGATACCCAAGGGAAGAAGAAGTATGAAGAAGCCAAGAATGAGAAAAAAGGAAATGCTGAAAGAATTGAATCCTTTACTCCAAAGGCAAAGTGTTTCCCATCACCTGGGATTGGAAACAATGCCAGATATCTCCAGGTGCTGCTCATTCCTATCAGACACCAAGTGGTCTTTATAGGACTCAAGAGCCCGTGGAAACACAGATTTAGGGCACATGGCTTAAAGGACTGTCTAACTCCTCTGAGGGTCACACATCACCTTCTGAGGTAAATTATGACAGAGAGCTGAGGTCAGTTGCGCAGAGAACATTCCAGGAAAAACAGAGACATGTCTTTGTGCCTTTGCCTTCTTTCTTCTTCCCTTTCTCCAAGCTCCTTCCTCTACCAGATTCCCTCCCACCCTCACCCATTGCTTCTCTCACACTCTTCAGATCCTGCTATCCCCACCCTTCCCAGTAGATTCCTTCCAAACATCTCTGTGTCCCCTTCTCCATGGGTCTTACTCTGAGCAAACTCCCAGACTCAGGAATTGTTCCAAACACATCACATTGTTAAGAACTTCCATATTTTGGTTTGCTCCATTGACAACCTACACTCCCCTGCTCCCTGTTACATTCCCAGCTACCTCCACCAACTTCTCCTTATCCCTCAAAGCTCATTTGAGGGATGAAACAGCCCTCCCAGGATATGCCCTTGGCATGTCTCTACCCAGTGTTTGCATTTACTTTGTCATACGTCTGCTTTTCTCCTAGACCAAGAGTGTGGAAGGCAGGCACTTTGTCTATCCTGGGTCCACCAGCACATAGTATTGAGTCAGGAATAGGTGGGGGCTTTATTTGTATGGAAACGATAATGGCTTAGGGACTTTGGGTTGCAGTGGGGATATTTGTGCAATCACAATAGGATATAGGAGGAAATGTTTGGGGCCTCTCTGCCTCCTGGAGCCCCATAAATTGTGGGCCACCATGAGGAGATGGAGGCTTGGATAGCTTGCTTTATGAGCATACAACTTTGCTTGGCATCTTTGTCTGGGCACCCACCTGCTCCTCCTACCACATATGTATGCACTCCGGGGTGGTGTAATATTTGGGCTGGCTCATGGCCCCTGGTAGAGGAAATGAGGGGCCAGAGGGAAAAAATCTGAGATTCTTTGCAAGCAACCTGAAGGCAGGCCCTGTGCACTTTTGGTTTTCAGTTGTGAGTTTGGGGTTCAGAATGTCAATGCCACTGCAGGGGCTGGGCCTGTTACCCACGAGGACCTAGCCTAGCCTGCCCGGGCCTCTGGAGGTTATTTGCTCAGCTGCAGCAGCCATGAACCAGTGACGAGGGTAGCTGTGTGACCCAGGATTCCAGGCCCTTCTGCAAGCAGAGAATATCTAATAAAGCGATGTACTGACTGGTTTACAAATCTCTTTCTTTGCCATGAGGCTTAAAGAAATGTATTATCACAGGTCTGATGAAGTTTTACTGGAGGGAATGGCAAGAAGGGAGCCAGCTGTCTGGGAGTGAGATGGCAAGAAATGCACAGAGTGGTGACAAGTTTCTCAGCTCAGTGGAACTGTAGGGGCCACAGGGAGCTGAGCAGTAGGCCCTGTGGCCAGCAAACTTCTTGTGCATGACTGGAGGGCTCAGGGAGGCTGGCGCTCCTGACGGGAAATGGTGGCTACTGCAGACCACTCTGCACACTGGCTCTCTCTGCCAGTCTGGGGCATCAGCTTCTCTGTTAAGAGGATATCTGTGTCCCCAGGGCTGGTTTCAGTTTTGATTCAGAAAACTGGGGCTGCTATGTCCCATCCCTGCCCCCTCCCTCCCAGCTCTGTGGCAGTGTTGCTGTTTCTTGCAAAACTAGTCAGAGGGAACCTCTCCTAAATCAAGGCCTGTCTGGAGAAGAGCTTGAGCAGAAGGAGGATCGCTCAAATCCCTGGAGCTCCCAAGCCCTGGGTCTGGCTGTCATCAGGTCTGGCAGATTTATGAGGGTAGCCATGGCCAGCTCGAAAGGGCAGCAAAGGGAGAGGGAGGGTCCTTGGCCCATTAGTAATTCCCTGCAGGGAAGCCACAGAGCTGATGACACATCCTGGAGTGAGCAGGAGGGAGAGGGCTGGGCAAAGGGGAGCCCCTTCTCTGTCTGCTTCTCCATCAGGCCTGCGCCCACCAAAACTCAGTCTTCTGGGTCCTTGCTCCAGGAAAGCTGAGTTGGGGCTGTGGGCCTGTGGGCTTCCCCACTCCCACCCCCTGGGGGGAGATGAAAATGTCGGTTGTGTGCTGTGGTCCCCAACAGTGCCATCACTGTCAGCCTAAACCGGACAATGGCTTTCCAGGAAGGTGACACTGTCTCTAAAACACCTTCCAGAGCAGGACAGAACAATTTCAGCCACCTGACTCCATCTTCCCTATCTTGACCTACTTTTCCCCTCTCTTTTGGCCATTTCTCAGTGTGGTGGTTTAAAGCTGTATGTACCCCAGAAAAACATGGTGTGAACCCATTGTAACTAGGACCTTTTGATTTCTTCATCCTATTACTTGGGTTCTTTATAAGCAGAATGAATTCAGATATGAGAGAGAGAGAGAAAGCCATAGACGGAGCAGCCAGAAGCAAAACATCAATGGAACCCGGAGATGCTGACTTAATACCTTGCCATGTCACCAACGAAGGACCAAGAATTGCCAGAAGCCATTGCCCTTTCCCCTACCTGGGACATAACATCCAGGGATGAAAGTCTCTCTGGTGGCATGGAAGATGACTCCCAGGGATAAGCCTGACCCTGGCACCTTGGGATCAACGGTGCCATCCTGACCAAAAGGGGGAAAAGAAGTGTAACAAATAAGGTATCAGTGGCTGAGAGAGTTCAAATAGAGTCAAGAAGATACTCTGGAGGTCACTCTTACACACGCTTCTGTTAGACCTAACTACTATCATAACTCATGTTATCCAACTAAAACCATTCCTGCTAATTCTAAATGACACCTAGGGCATTATATAAGATTCTACAAAGTTTCCATGCATTAGGTTAACTTTCCAGAAGCCTACAACCTCCAGATGGGTCCCTAGACCAGATAAGTCCTGAAAGGCAGAGGGGCTAGCCTTTCCAGAACATCAACTAGTTCTATCACTGTACCCCATATTACTGACAGCCCCTTCCAACATGAAAAAGTCAGAATGGGCATAGCTCTAATATGGGAGAAAAATCAAAGAATGGGAGTGGGGTTATACAGACAAGGTAGGGCCTAACAAATGAGCATTGTTGCTGAATCATTGTTCTAATTTGCTAGCTTCCAGAATGCAATACACGAGAAATGGAATGATTTTTAAAAAGGGGAATTTAATAAATTGCTAGTTTACAGCTCTTAGACCAAGAAAAATGTCCCAATTAAAAAAAGTCTATAGAAATGTCCAATCTAAGGCATCCGGGGAAAGATACCTTGGTTCGAGAAGGCCGATGAAGTTCAGGGTTTCTCTCTCAAGTGAGAAGGCACATAGCGAACACAGTCAGGGTTTCTCTCTCATCTGGAAGGGCACGTGGTGAACACAGCGTCATCTGCTAGCTTTCTCTCCTGGCTTCCCATTTCATGAAGCTCCCCAGGAGGCGTTTTCCATCTTCATCTCCAAAGGTTGCTGGCTGGTAGACTCTGCTTCTCACGGCTATGTCATTCTCTGCTCTCTCAGAATCGCTCACATTCTCCAAAATGTTTCCTCTTATATAGGATTCCAGTAAACTAATAAAGACCCACCTGAATGGGTGGAGACACATCTCCACCTAATCCATTTTAACAACCACTCTTGATTGAGTCACATCTCTAGGGCGATGATCTAATTACAGTTCAAATATACAGTACTGAACAGGGATTAGAAGAAACAGCTGCCTTTACAAAATAGGATTAGGATTAACACATTTCTGGGGTACATACATCCTTTCAAACCGGCACAATCATTATATTGATATTTCTTTTAGTCTCCGGTGTCTTAGAGCAGTTAGAAGAAAAAACCTAAAATTGTGGAATTGTAACCCATATCAAACTCTGAAAACTCTTTTACAACTAAAAGAGTTTTAACTAAAGCTATGATGTGCTTTGAAATTTAGTGCTTTTTTGTACATTTGTTATTTTTCACAAGGAAGAAAAAATTCCACTGTGATGATAAATGCACAGGTATATGATGATTTTGTGAACCACTGATTATACACTTTGGATGATTACATCGTATGTGAATTTATAATATATACTAATAAAAATAAATAATTAGAAGGAAAAAATGAATTTCAGAAACCAGCCCTGGAAGTCACAGTCTGGGGAGAAAGCATCACCTTGATGACGCCTTGATATGAACACTCTTTTAGCTTCAAAATCGTAAGCTATAAAATTCCCATTGTTTAAGCTGCACCATTTTCGTGGTATTTAGCCCAGGAAGCTGAAGCTCTCAGCACGCTCTCCTTTCTCATCATTCTCTCAGCAACCTTGAGAGAGCATCATCCCTGGCTCCAGAAGACCCCATAGACTTAGATTTTCCCCCATCTTCTGTCACTCTGCTAATCAACATAGAAAAATACACCAAACACATCTATTTGTTGAAGAATAGAGTGTTTTAGTTTGTCAATGCTGCCAGAAGACAATACACAGAAATGGATGGGCTTTTATAAACGGGATTTATTTAGTTGCAAATTTACAGCTCCTCAGAAGAAAGGCAGCTGGCTCTCCACTCGCCTTCTCTGTTGTGTGGGAAGGCACAAGGCAATGTTCTCTGGCCTTCCCTCCTGCTTTTTGGTTTCAAATGGCTTTCCCTGGGGTGATTCCTTTCTGTATTTCCAAGTGTCTGGATGTGTGTGGGCTCTAAGCCCTGAGCTGCATTGTGCTGGGCTGCTGAGCCTGTATCTCTTCTGACTTCTCCTTTAAAGCTGTACTCATTGCAGAAAGCACTCCCCTTAGCTGATTACAGATGTTACCAGCCATGGATGAAATTCACATGCTGATGATTTAAGTCCACAGGAACAGAACAACTGGGCACCATCACCTGGCCAAGCTGACACCTGAATCTAATTACTACAAAGAGCAAATGCAGAAAAATATAAGTGCATAGCTGCTTTTCTGTGGTCCTGAAGCCTAGAAGAGTATATTGTTTTTTATTCCAATTGATGTATCTTCAGGGCTTATTATTATGACAGGGCTCCACACAGATATTTAGTAAGGATTAATGATGCTAGTTGGTTTCATTGGCAGAAGGCCTAAGCCTCAGTTTCTTCTGAAAAAAATGAGACCAATAGTCCCCACTTTGCAGGTGGTTATAAGAATTAAAGACAGGGATCTATTTAGCATGATGCCTAGCACGTCACAGGCCTGGAATAGTGGCAACTCTTCTGCTCTTGCCAATAAGGTGGAGCTTAGAACCACACATTGCCCTTGGTTGGCTTGGCAAATCCTTTCTCATGACCAACTGGCTTTTGACACTTTTCACTCATGTCTCTTCCCCACAAGATCATATAATGTCACTAGGAAATATGAAAAATAGACAAATGAAAAGGTAGATAAAATGCAAATGCAGAAAAAAGTCATGGCCAATGGACAGCATAAAGAAATACATGCATGCTCAATCCAAATGATAAAATATTTGATTATGGCCATACCTTGTTGCAAATGACCACCTCTGCCACCTTCAAAGCTGGAGGGCATCCACCACAAATCAACAGGCTCCTTGGTTCTGCTTTGAGTAAACAAACTTTGCTCAAGTCTGAACTAGTCCCGCTTCTTTCTGGTCTCTGATCTCTGGTCTTTGGAAGCAAATTTCAAAGCAAAAGTGTTCCATTAGTAACTCTCATGGGTAACGTAGAGCTGATTATCAGTTTACCATCATGAAAACCTTTATATTTTCCAAAGAGTTTTTTTTTCACTCAATAATTTGAGATGTTCTTTATCTTTAAACCAGTACCATCTTGGCAAAATCTGGGTCGGTTGGCAGGGTTTTTGAGATGAGAACACATTACCTTGTCTCGTCCTGGGGGGTGGAGTGAGAATAGGCATGGGAAAGGGAGCAGGTGTGAGCCTGGGGTCCTTATTCAGGGGTAGAAAAAGTATCTGCCTTTGTGTTCTTCTTCTTAGCTGCCCCTTGCCAAAGCTCATCCACATGTAACTTCATAGCCTAAGCTTAAAAACACACTGATAAAGATCCATTTCAACAACAGATATGAAAGAAATTAAACTAGTTTTAGCAATTTAAGTCCTTGTACTATTTTACTCTTCAAATAATTTAGATTTTTATATTGTAAAAATTAATAAACTGTCATGGTAAAAATGAAAATAATTCAAAAATTAAAAATGAAAAGTAAGAATTTGCAAAATTGTTCAATTCTCAAGGTTAAACCACTATTAATTAGGTGATTAATTAATTAAACTATTAAACCGACTGTTATTTAGGTAGTGTTTGATAATGTTTATATATAGGTATTCTTTTTAATGCTATTCTACTATTTGTGCTATTCTGCATCTTAATTCTTTTTTTTTTTTAATTTGCATATGGGCAGGAGGCACCAGGGATCGAACTCCAGACCTCCAGCATGGCAGGTTGGAGCTCTGCCTGCTGAGCCACGGCAGCCGCCCTGCATCTTAATTCTTTAACTAAATAATATATCCTGGGCATTTTTCTGAACCAATACAAAATATTTATCTCATTCCTTTATGCGGCAGAGTTTTGTTTTATGGTTGTAATGGTTGTTATGATGTACATTTGGGTTATTTCCAGTTTTTTGATATTATAAAGAAGATTTCAATGAACATCCTTGTAAATATATCCATATATCTTTGAATACTTTTTAAAGGGCTTTTGTAGACTTTTTAGAGTGATTATTGTTCTGTCAAAGGGTATGTGCATTTTAAATTTTGATATGCATTGTCAATCCATTCTCTAAAGAGATTGTATCAATTTATTCTCAAAAATAGCATAGAAGCAAAACTCACAGTTTTCATATACCAGTGGACCAAACAAAAGGTCTCTTTATATTTTATCTGGACTCTTTTGATGAGCTTGCTGAACTCAGAAGGTGTGAAACGGAGGGGCAAAGAAAAGGTAACAATAATTTAGGAGCACGAGGCACTGAAGAGAGGGCAGTGAGAGGTTTTGGGGACTGCTGGAGAGCAGACCTTAGGTGACTGGTACCAGAGGATGAGACCTGAGAGGGGAGAGGCAAATACTTTCATGATTTTTACCTACCTAGAAAATTTGCATAGAAATGGGGTAAAGAATCTGCAAAACATATTTAGCATCTTAGAAACAAAGTACTAGGAGACTTGGTGCAGTGGAAAGCAGCCTGAGAAAATCCTCATGGTGCAGGTTCTCTGCCTGATTTTCTGCAATTGTCTCTTCTTTCCCCTAGAAGAGCATAAAATGGTGGGAGATATCACAGACTACTAAAGACAGACCTATTGCCCAAAGGAGTAATAAGACCCTAGAAAGACCATTATTTTGGTGTCTAGAAAAAGTCTGTATTGCAAAATGTTTCTTTCAAGGGAGTCTGACCTCAGACATTCCCAGTGTCAGTAAGGCTCTTTGACCCATGGTTTAATGCACATGAGACACTCTGTGTTGCTTTATCTGCCCTCGGGCATGTCTGGGCTGTCATGAGGTTAACACAGCTGCAGAACCACCTTAGTGTTCTGGTGGGGGGAGGGCAAGGGAGAGGAGCAGAGAGCTCAGTCCTATGGCCTTGCAATAACTGGCTATTGAAAATAGAAATTCATGAAGATAGACATGATATAGATCATATGAGCAATGGCAAGAGGCAAGAGGCAGTTTCCATCTCATTGTGGGGCTTGGGGCAGAAAATGAAGCTCAAATATAGGCTATAGAAGGAGGTAAATGAGATATAAAATGAGGTCCTGGGTTAATGAAAGGTGAGTGGCTGCCTATAAAACATGCTGGGGCTCTGCTCGAAGCATCTCATTTGGGCGAGGAAAAAAATCACCTTCCACTCAATTTGTTTTGTCAATAGTACAGACATTTGAGCTTTAAACGTGCAGTGTTTATAGTCACAGCTGTGAGGAGGGTAGATATGTAGGGGAGATAAAATTCTGTCTCTGGTAGCATTTCAGTCATCATTCATTCAATAGGAATTTATCGAGCACATACCATGTTCTGGACTAGGAATGCGAGATAAACAAGACATGGTTTCTGACTTTTAGAGGCTCACTATCTACTTAGAGAGAGGGACAAGAAAAGTCACTTACTCCTGCAGTAAGTGCCCGAATAAGATCATGTACAAGATGCTAACAGCAGAGGAAGAGCAGGAGGGGAGGGTGTTGAGGGACCAGTGGAGAGGGGGAAGCAGAGTGAGAAGGACAAAATCAAGGATCAGGGTATATGTTAAAGAAAGGGAAAGAAGTGACATGAAGTGAGTATTGAGTAACTAGGACCGAAGCAGGCAAAGCCAGTGGCCAAAGCCTTTCATGAGCGAATTATCCATGGAGAGGCTAGGAAATATGAGGAATCCTGAAATCCTTAGCCCACGCATGGTTCAGGATGACTGGAACGAGGAATGCATTCAGGCACATAGAGAAGTAGAAGTCTGATCAATGTGTCTGTCCTCTGTTAATTAATTTCATGTGTAAGGTAATTAAGAGAGATGGAAAGATTTTTACATTGGAGAACAATGTGGTCGATTGTGAATTTTAGAAGGTCTCATGGACATCATGGTGAAAAACAGATTAGAATTTACCAGACGAAGGAAAACTAGCAAGTGGTCCTTGTGAATTGAAGAGGACCGAACTAAGGTTTTTGCTGTGGGTATGGGGAGGAGTTGATAAATTTGGACAGTATTAAGGAGACGGCATTTTTTTAGACTTTCTGGCTGATCACTGTAGAGTGTGGGAGATGCTAAGACTCTAGGGTGGCTCTTGGCTTCCTGGCCTGAATGACTAGGTAGATGGAAGTCCCACTGGTCAAGGAAGGCACAGTTTGGAGGAGAAGATGAGGCCAAGTTTGGACTTGTTGAGCGCAAGCCTCGCTGTCTAGCAAGTGGCTGGGAACTGGGACTTGGAGGTCAGGAGAGGGATCTCGGCTGGAGGTACAGATTTAGAAGTTATCAGTAGGTAGAGGAAGCCCTGATGAAGGGACGAAAGGAGCAGGTGCATAGATCAGCAACTCACCACACTTGGGAGGCACAGTCCTTGGGAGAGGATGATTCCCTGCTGGAGACTGGGAATAAATGGGTAGAGACTAAAGGAAACTGACGTTGTGGAGGGAAGGATCTAAAGCACTTTGCTGAGGGACTGTCCAACAGGAAAGTTAATTACCACAAAGACTATGAGAGGTTGATAGATTTGGCAATTGAGGGGTCATTTGTTTTTTTGGTCAGAGAACTGATGAGGCCAGATGCCCACCAGGAGTGGTTCAGGAGGGAGGAAAGGAAGCAGAGACACCTGCTAAACTACTCTTTGGAGAGGTTAGCTGTGAAGCAAGAAGAAAGCTGGTTAGAGGAAGGGCCAGGTAGAAGGAAGGGTGGTGTTTGTTTATTTGGTTTTGTTTTTGAGATAAAAGTGGCTAAGAAATTTCTAATTTGGAAACAGATGAGAAAAAAATCACAAAGCTAAGGGAACGTAAAGCTCAAATAGATCCATCCCTTCATGATGAAAAAAAAGTGATGAAATAGGCTCAGGGCAAAAGGGTTTAGGAATGCAGATCTCTTGATCGCATCCAACGCTTCTCCTCCACACTGAAGTATTACAGCAAAGAAACATGTAACTTGAGGATGGATGGGTGGCCATGGGGAGCTTCTTAGTGAAAAAGGTAACTGTTTGGTTGTTTTCATCTTGCAAACTGAATGAAGAAAGAAAGAGAGAGAAAGAAAAGGAGGGAAGGAGGAAGAAAAGGAAGAAGGGAGGAATGGAAGGAAGGAGGAAGGGAGGGAAGTCCTGCTTAGCTAGATTGCTATGTGTAACGGGCCCATCTAGATTCTGTGTGCATCATGAATATGTTTCTGAAGCAGGCAAAATGTATGTTATCTTGGATCACTAAAGGGTACTAAAATTTTTTGTTTTCTACCAGGAACCAAAAATATTTCTTGGAAGAAGTTTCTGTTTTTGCTTTTTTTCAAGGATTGGCTGATCCAAGTTAGAGACTTGGAAGGATATTATGTCTTCTTGCTGTTTGCATCTTCAGTGCTCAGCACAGTGCTTGGCATGTGGCAAATATTTAATAAATGTTTGCAGAGTAAATATAATAATGAAGCTGTACCGTTTGTTTACTCTCTGTCTCATTCCAAAAAAAGCCTGCAAGAATAGGATAAAATGAAAATAGATCGAAATTAGGATATATATACAATAGAAGATCAAATTAAGAATGTAGAAATAAATATAAGTCACCAGGGCTTACAGGATGTTTAAAGTTAAGGCCATTGGATTCTGAATTAGTACCAAAGCAAACGGAGAAATTATCAGGTGACACAGATTGTCCATAATGAAAATAAATGCCTGTTCTTTAATAGAGGAAAACCGTTCTCTGATTCTTAGATTTCAAACACTTTCCTAAAAGATACTTGTTCTCAAAATATTCTTCTTTTTTTTTTTTAATTTGCATATGGGCAGGAGGCACCAGGGATTGAACTCCAGACCTCCAGCACGGCAGGTCAGAGCTCTGACTGCTGAGCCACGGCAGCCGCCCTCAAAATATTCTTGTAATAACTGCAAAAGAGTTTTCACGTGCTTCTTTCACAGAGCATTCTTTAATATATTTAATGGCACAACGATAAAACTAAATTTTGTGAAAGTAATTCTGCATTAAAATAATATTCATTCACTTGTTCATTTACTAACTCACTATCTCAATACTTTTTGAGTACCCACTATGGGCA
Organism: Myrmecophaga tridactyla; assembly: GCA_004026745.1. Classification (NCBI taxonomy): domain Eukaryota; kingdom Metazoa; phylum Chordata; class Mammalia; order Pilosa; family Myrmecophagidae; genus Myrmecophaga; species Myrmecophaga tridactyla. The sequence continues at coordinate 20,429 of PVIY010013125.1, forward strand.
AATCATCCTGTTGTACCCTTGGGGTACATGGGAGACAAGTATAAAATTTTGCACTAAGGATTTTCACCTTTTCTCTTAATTTGCTTGTTTTAAGCACCTGAGCTGGCTGAATTTGTTGACTCAATTCATTTTGCTGGGGTGAATATCCCAGTCCAATTCCAATTGGAGGCTTGCAATCCAGAGATTGTAACAAAACAAAAGGGAGGGAGGGAGATATTGAGAATGTGAATTAATTGCTTTCATTCATTCTCTTGAAGTGCCATTTCTTTCCATTCTTTCACTGGCTTGATTACAGTTGTGTGTGAGCTCAGCCATATCCTTGACCTTTCTGAGGCTTGGTTGTTTGGCATTTCTTTGTATTCTGTTAGCAAGCCCTTATCTTTCCAGTAGATACTTAATTTCTTAAAAAATATTTTTACTGTCAATCCTTAACAAAGAAACATACGAACATTCTTGACATACAAACATTCTATACATGGTGTACAATCAGTGCTCACAATATCATCGCATAGTTGTGTATTCATCACCATGATCATCTTTTTGAACATTTGCATCACTCCAGCAAAAGAATTAAAAAGGAAAAAGGAAAAACTCATACATATCCATACCCTTTAACCCTCCCTCTGAATAGATACTTATTTTTGCTTTAGCAAATTAAAGTTAGATATCTATTGCTTGCAACCAAGACTCTTAACAATCAAGTAGCAATCAACTAAATGGGAATTGTTGTTATTACTGTTGTTATTATTCATGCCAGGAAATCAAATACCCTCTCCTAAAGCCTTGATGAAGTTAAAAATTAATATATCTCCTTGGAAAATATACATAAATGAAATGATAATCACTAATTTATTAATAAACTAAAGATATTACCTTACCTTTATTTTGGTATTTGATAAATAATCAGATGAATTAATGCAATAGAGTAAAAAATTACCCATTGGTGACCTAATTAAGCACCACAATCTCATAAAAGATTTATTCATCATTAAAGATATGCCCATAATCTTGTCTAAAACTCAAGGAATACAAAATGTACCGAACAGGGGTCCCAATCACCCTTGCAAAGTTACTTTGAATTCTCATTTAAACTTCTATTTCTTATCTGCAACTTGGGGATAACAAGACACTTATAGGAAGATTAATTAAAAAGCAGATGTGAAAGTATCCAGCATAGATCCATTTCAAAGTAAACACATGGTACACGTTTGTGGAATCTGAATTTGTTATGGTTGTGCACAAAAGCACATTGTCCTTTCCAATCCAGAAGATTTGAACAAAGGAATTGATTTTGTTCAATCAGCATGTTTCTTTTAAGAAAACTCAATGGAATCTGAACCCAAGGCATTTTAGGGCAGTCTTGCTTAGAGCCACAGGCCTATATTGAACCAACAAACTTGATGAAGGGATAGATTCTTTTTTCTATTCTACTATTAAACTCTGCTACCTCCATTTCAGACCCTCTATGTTTAATTTTAAACTGGATGTTTTGAAAATATATTCAAGAGATCAGAAATAATTTATGGCATTTGTACTCTGCATATTGACCCTTCCCTCTCTCTCTCCTTCTTTATTGTTCTTTCTTTATGTTTTCAGAGGTGCCTTAAACTAAGAACACTTTCCCTTCCTCTGGTTCAGGCAGGGGCGTACAACAAAGCATATGGGGCCGGAAGCTCTGCAAAAGCCATTCCTCCTCAGTGTGAAATGGTCAGATCACATTCTCTACTTATGTCCTGCCTGTATGCAATATCCGAAGGTTTACAGAATCACTGAATTGGTAGGAAAGGTGGACATTTAATTGGTCCACTTGAAGGGAGATCCCCCTACCCAAATTCCATTAGTAATGAAGTTTGTGAATAGAATGCAGATTAACCAGGTCACGTTGTACCCCATTTACTTGAGGAAAGTAAGTAAGTAAGTAAGTGGAAAGTCACCTCACACACACTGGCTTGGGCTGCTATTAAATCTTTGAGATTATTTGACCCTTGGGGTATTTAGATTGAGTGGTAGACTCAGTTGGAAAAGGACCCTTTATGCAGAATGAGTATGGTAAATACCCCATTAATTACAAGAGGGAGCTTTTTTCCTCTCAAGAGAAAAGGGTAATGTATTAATGGGAAAATCCAATTAAACCTTTGATACAACCATATTGATGCCCATTATTAGTTACCAAAAGGCATTTCTTATAGTTAGTGATACTCAAAGCTAAATGAGGTTTGGATCTTGTAAGCAAAAAAAAGGTGACTGGAAGATCTCCCATACAATTTAAATTTCATTAATAATTGCTTTGGTGTCATGTCAGTCATTTTGTTTCTTTTTTTTGGACAGTAAAATGCAGTGCCACCTTCTTACAGGAGCAGAGCCCTGTGGCCCATCCTCTTATTCCTTCCATGACCTAAAGCTGGTTGTAATTATGATAAGGTTAATGCTGTGTTCTCCCCCTTTGCTTCCTTCCTTCTTTTCTGATCCAATTTATTCAAAGATTAAATTGCAGCTGAGATAACAATCTCTTTAGTCCCAAATGTCACCCAGAGGGCAAAACAATGCTCATGTGTCCTACTGGCAGGGCCAAAGCATAGGAGGAAGAAATATCTGGCATCAAGAGTAGAAGATAGGAGACTCAAAGTAGAGTAGAAAGTAGAAAGCAAAGCAAAAAGGAAGGAGAAGAAAGAAAAAGATACATAAGCTTAGGCTAATTAAGGAGCAGTCAAGTTACCTCACTTTAGGCCACGCCTGGCTGGGTCAACAGGATGGATGGATGGATGACATCTTGCCAAGCACCAGGCACATTGGTGAAAATCAATTTGTACATTCCCCAAACCATATTTCCCTCTGTTCAGCTAAATGTTTGGCATCAAACCACTCTACAAAGGAGCTGGAGAGATTGTTTTGTCTGATCACCATTGGCAGCCAAAGCAAATACTTAGAACATCAAAGTTTGGTTTGATTACCTATGTGGCATTGAAAATCCAAATCATCATGAAATGCTCACTTCACTTTACGTTGGAAGGTACAGTTTAATTGAAGGTCCTTTAGAAGAGAAACAAGAACTTCTTTTTCATGGGAGCGTGACCAATAGAATATGAGAAGGTCCCAAAAGATGCCCTGAAGAAGCTCTTTCATGCTTCCATCTAAAATGGGAGGTTAAGTGCATGCTGGATGGTGAAAAAACAACTAATTATTAATAGACTTATTCATCAGTGCCACTTAAAAACTATCTCTAAGCTAACAACTCTTTACAATTATAAACTCCTTACTTATGACTTGGGCACTCTTTTTCTTAAAAATTTTAGACATTTTTTTATTGTGAAATACAAGGTACATAAAAAAAGCAATACATTTCAAAATACATTGTAATAAGTAGCTATAGAACATATCTCAGAGTTTGGTATGGATTACAGTTCCACAATTTTAGGTCTTTCCTTCTAGCTGCTCCATACACTGGAGACCAAAAGAAATATTAATGTAATGATTCCGCAGTCAAATTCATTTGCTAAATCCTATCTTCTCTGTTATAGCTCTTCCTTCTCCTTTGATCCTTTTCCCAATCTTTAAGGGTATTAGGACTCTGCCCTATGGAATAGGGGGATGGAGCTAGTTGATGTTCTTGGAGTGTCTGGTCTCTCTAGGTTTCAGGACTTATCTGGTCTAGGAATCATCTGGAGGCTGTGGTTTCTAGAAAGTAACCTTAGTGTGTGAAACTTTTGTAAACTCTCAGATAGAGCCCTAGGTGTTCTTTAGGGTTGTCAGGAATGGTTTTGCAATATCTAGTTGAAGCTTGCTTAAGAGTAGCCTCTCAATTCTATTTGAATTCTCTTAGCCACTGATACCTTATTTTGTTACATTTCTTTTCCTGCTTTTGGTCAGGAAGGGACTTGGGTACTCTTTAAATGGCAGAGTGTCAATTCTTTAGGATTGATAAAATGGTGTGAAACCAAAAATGCCCATGGTTTTATTCACAATTACCTGACAATCATATTTTACACAATCTATTTTTGTAAACAGCCCAGTACACCTTCCAGGCATCATTCATTAGTATTTGCCACATCCTCATGCACTAGATAGAGGACATTCCATTATTACCACCATTCAACAGTGGACATTGAAGGACAGCAAGATTAAGTGATTGGCCCAAGGTCTGAGGAACAAGGCAATAACTAACATGAGATGAAATTCCAGAGACCCTGCCTGCCTACCCAATGCTCTGTGTACTTCTGTTTCTACCACTAACTTGATTGCTGACAATGAACACAACACCTGCCTCTCTGAAGATCAGTGAGCTCATCTGGAAAGCAGGATGCTAATACCAACTTTGCTGACCTCATATAATTTAGACGACCGCTGTGTGTGGCATGGAGGACCACTGTGCTCTGAAGATAAAGGTGGAGTATGCGGTGTATGTGAGTGCAGGATTATATGCACATAAATGCAAGATGTAGCTGCAGTTGTTTCTGCCATTACTGCAAGTTCTAAATTAACTGGGCAAGAAGATATCATGGTGAAAAATACAGACTTCAGGTTTAAATCCCAACTCCACCATTCAGTAGCTGTATAATCTTGGGTAAATTATTTATCTTCTCTGAGCTTCAGTGTTTTCAGCTGCAAAACGGTAATAACAGTACCTTGCTCATGAGATGAAATAATAATGTAACTAGTTCCTGGCACAATCATTAAGTGTTCAATAAATTATAGCTTAATATTTTCAAGACTGCTTAAATCTCAGAATAGAATCAAATCAAATAGAAATGAAGTGCTATTATAGACTTTTAGAACTATTTTCTAATTCACTTCATTTACTCTAAATCCAACAATATGCAGATTTAAGAATTGCTCACATGGCATATATAACCCTTCAAAGATTAAGGTGGGTTGCAAGTCTGAGCATTTCATTGAATCCAAAGTGAAGGCATTTTAATGTTTTTACACTGTCTTTAAGAAATAATGGCAGGGACTCGGATGACTATTATTCAGAGGTATTTATCCATACCTCTCAGCCCCTATTTTGTTTCTTAAGTTATCTACCTTCCAAATATGTAATTGCCAATTAGCAGCTACATTAGAAGGGAATGAGGAAAGAGAAGAGAAGTTGACTTTTAAATCGGCCATTTCTGACAACCAGTTTACAATGGACTTGTTAAAAGTCACAGTTAAAAGCTTAAACAAGTTTTGAGATTATACATAAATTTCTGTTGTCCTTACCCTGTCTGCCTCAGTTTGAAAGACCATTCTATGTTTTCTGTTTGGAAATGGAGTTATACCCCTGGAAGCACTAGAATAACACTTTTTTTTTTTTTTTTAGTTTTGGGAAAATGCATGTGTTACCAGGAGATCTCCCACTTTCCAAAAGGAAGACCCAGTGAAATAATTATTTTATTATCAGTGCATGGTAATTTTGGAGGCAGATGAAGAATGTTTTAGTGAAAGAGACCCCACGTTGTTTTTGAATGCAGTCAACTCCTGATTATATGGATGAAAATAATCTCCTTTATGGATTATCCATAGTAAAATTTTAATCCCTCGTAGAACATAGAACATTTCTATGTTCTTCCAGCATCATCAGGCTGGGTCTACCCAGGAAATGAAACTCATTTTAATGATAGCCCTGCTGCCAAAACAAAGCACGTAATGTATTCCCAAACCAATGAAAATTCGGTTTTGATTACCTGGTGTTTTTGATTATCTGCATCTTTTTTCCTTTTAGTGCAATGGTTGGTGCCACAGTTTGGGAATGTGTTCTTCTTTCATTGATTTAAAACACTGACAGATATAATTTGTCCTTTTTTTATGCTCTACTGTTAGTGAAAGATCTCAGAGGTAGAATTAGATTGGAGATTTAGGATAAGACATAACAACAACAACAAAAACCCATAGGTGTGAATTCTATCCATAATTTTCCCCTTCTTCTCCCCATATCCCTGAGACCCTGTCTCTAATGCTCTGTAGGGTTTGAGTGGTGTCTCCTAGAAAGATATGCCTAACCCCTGGAAACCATGACTGTAACCTTGAAAACAGTCTTTAAGGCTGTAATTATGTGAAAAATCTAGAAATGAGATTATTTTGGATTATCTGGGGGAGCCCTAAACCCAATGAGGTGTCCTTATAAGAGACAGAGTAGGAGAAGATACACAGAGAAGGCCATGTGAAGACGGAACAGGGATTGGGATTATGTAGTCACAGGCCAAGGAAGATCTGGAGCCTCCAGAAGCTAGAAGAGGCCAGGGGAGGGTCTCCCCTGGAGCTTGGAGCAGCATGGCCCTACCGACACATTGCTTTTGGACTTTTGTCCTCCCAACCCGGGAGAGGAGAAATTCCTGTTGTTCTAAGCCACCATGTTGGTGGAAACCTGCTATGGAAGACCCCAGGAAATGAATACACCTGCCATCCACATTCCTACAGCCACAAGTTATTCCTATCCCTGAAGTCAAAAGCATTAGAAGTTGGAAAGACAGAAAACCCAGATCTGTTTGGCACAGTATTGTGAATGACTGCAATAAACATGATTGAAACACTCCTTTTCCTTATGCACCAGCTCCCTGTTGGATGGGTAATATCCAGCCTTTCGATCTTTGGCCTGTGCAGTAGAGCTTTAAAGTCAATGGCTAGAAACCACCACTAATTCTACATCACCTCATTCTTTGTAGGCTCCAAAGAATATTTATTTTTATTCTTTATTTTCATCATCATACCATTATCATCATTGAAATACAGAAAATCAAAAATTAGATTCTTTACAAAGTTCTTTCAAAAGACCTTTGTCTTCTCTTTTTCTTGTTGTAATTTTGAAATTGTTCAATGGTTTTGATTATAAAGCATATGTTGAATAAACATAGAATGGCTAATGCTATAACTTTTACCTCTAAAGCTTTTTTTTTTTTTGAAAAAATTGCAATAATGAGAAGGACCATTTTCAGTGTACCAGAAAACATACATTCTGGCACCTTCTCTTTTCCCCTTTCCCCCCTCCCCTTGCATGCTAAAGAGAGTCAAATGAGAAAAGGGCTCTTCAGTCCCTCCCTCCACACACCTTAAAATGGTGTAAATGAGGCTGTCACTGCTCCATAAAAAGGTCACTCTTTCTGATCAGGAGCTCAGGGATTTTCCTCCTGTTCCTGTTCTCCCTTTACTAGTCCAATCTGACTTTCCCAGGGATGGAGTCTTTAGTGGCTCCTTCTTGGCCTCATGCTGGCTCTAGCTTTGTATTCCTGCCTCTATGGGGTCTTGCCCTATAAATTCACAACCTGGACGCCAACTTCAGTTCTACTTCTCTGCCGTCCAGCAGCTGGCCCTGCCATGGGTCCCCATAGCTGATACTGACACTTCTGAGCTCCAGTCCAGATCCAGTTATCTGCCTCCCTTTCCTTCCTCAGTTGTCCTTGATGGGGATGGGTCTTTTTGGGGTCCATTCTCCTGTATCCTTGAGCTGGCTAAGCTAAATGTTTCCCCTTTAGACACACACGCACACACATGTGTACATACATGAACAGAGAACAATAAGAGGCTGATGGTTTGTGCACTATAGCTCTTGTGCTTGGAGAGTCTAAGGGATACCTATTCTGTTACCTTAGTCTTCATCTCACATGTGTTGGAAAATACTTTGGGCTCAGCAGTGAAGGGCTAATTATAATTCCTTGGGAGGTTAAAAGCAGGGTCTTACCCATTTTATGTGATGTGGAGAAGGCAAATGAGGTACTCTTTGTGAAAGTGTTCTGAGCTCTTAGGAAGAAAACTGTACTTTTCATGTTATTTATTATTAGGCTTTATGAATGCTATTAACATATTACTACTAATATGATAGCTGTTTGGCCATGGCCCTTTAAATCACTATAAATTATTTATTCAAAGCTTAAGCACCATTAATAATAGGCTCCTATAATGGATAATGAATAAAGCAATAGAGAAAGCAGAAAGCACATTCCAACACATGATGGGCACCAAGTAAAGAATTGGTAAGAATATGGTGATGAATGAATAACTTAATTAATTATTCAATTAATCAAACATTCAGGCAACAAATCCATTCAGGCAAGGATTTCCATATAAAATGGGTCTTCTCTGAAAAGCTGAAATTCTAGGAAAAGCAGTGATGGATTACAGGAATGCAAAAAGAACATCTAAGTTTCAAAGAAGACCTGAATGAAAGAAGTCTTCTCACAATAGTTGGCTTGGATCAATCTAATAAAAAACTGAGAGGAGACAAGAGAAGCCAAAATCTGGAACAGCATCTTGGCACATTTGAAGAATCACTTTGAGGAGGAAGGGGTCTTGGGTGTGGGAGTAGAGGTGGGGAGGATTGAGAGAGAGAGAGAGAGGGAGCTGTTCAAAGTATTCAAACTTTCAGAGTAGAGAAGAAACAGGAATGGAAAGAAAAAGTTGGGAGAAAACAAAGACCCCCCCAAAAGAATGGGGGTAGAAGAATATTAAACTCCATTAAAAATATATGCATTCATTCCTGTGGCCATTGTTTACTGCTTGTCTTTCTTATTACACAATAAGCATCATGAGAGCAAGGGCCATGGCTGGATTCTTTTTTTCTTTTTTTTGGTCACCTATCCTTCTCCCTTCTCCTTCTCTCTCTCTCTCTCTCTCTCTCTAGTACTTTTTTAAATTGAGAAATCTTCACACACATGCAGTCCATACATGGTGTGGTAGTTAGATTCAGTTGTCAACTTGGCCAGGTGAAGGCACCTAGTTCTGTTGCTGTGGCCCTGAGCCAATGGTACATGAACCTCATCTGTTGCTGATTATATCTGCATTAGGCTAGGAGGTGTTCCTGCTGCAATGAATGATGTTTGATTTAATTGGCTGGTGCTTAAATGAGAGACTCAACGTAGCACAGCCCAAGCAGCTCAGCATACCTCATCTCAGCACTCGCAGCTCAGCCCAGGCCTTTGGAGATGCACAAAGAAATTATCCCGGGGAAAGATTGTGGAACCCAGAGACCTGGAGAGAAGGCCAGCAGAGGCCATCCTGTGCTTTCCTGTGTAAGAAAGAACCTCAGTGGAAAGTTAGCTGCCTTTCCTCTGAAGAACTAACTAAATAAATCCCCTTTTATTAAAAGCCAATCCGTCTCTGGTGTGTTGCATTCCGGCAGCTAGCAAAGGAGAACACACGGTATACAATCAATGGCTCATGGTATCATCACATAGTTGTATTTTCAGCATCATTTTTAGAACATTTGCATCACTCCAGAAAAAGAAATAAAAAGAAAAGAGAAAAAATTTTCTGGATTTTTTTTTAAATTAGAGAAGTTGTAGGTGTACAGTACAATCATGCATAAAATACAGGATTCCCAGATACCACCCTATTACTTATACACCTTGCACTGATGTGGTACCTTTGCTACACTTGATGAAAGCACATCTTTATAATAGCACTGTTAACTAAGGACCACAATTTACCTTAGAGCTCACGGTTTGTGTTGTGCAGTTACATGGATTTCTAAAAAGTGTCTATTGTATGCAACCTGTGCCAGCTTGAAAATGTTCATGTACCCTAGAAAAGCCATGTTTTAATCCTAATCAGCCTTGTGGGAGCAACACTCTTCTAATATCTATTCAGTACTGTATGCTGGAAACTTTAATTAGCTTATCTCCATGGAGATGTGACTCAATCAAATGTGGTTATTAAGCTTGATTAGATAGAGACGTGCCTCCTCTCATTCGGGTGGGTCTTGATTAGTTTACTGGAATCCTATAAAAGAGGAAACATTTTGGAGAAAGCAGAAGATTCTGAGAGAGCAGAGAATGACACAGCCACGAGAAGCGGAGAGTCCACCAGCCAGTGACCTTTGAAGATGAAGAAGGAAAATGCCTCCCGGGGAGCTTCATGAAATAGGATGTCAGGAAAAAAGCTAGCAGATGACATCGTGTTCACCATGTGCCTTTCTAGATGAGAGAGAAGCCCTGAACTTGTTCGCCATGTGCCTTCTCACTTGAGAGAAAAACCCTGAACTTCATCAGCCTTCTTAAACCAAGGTATCTTTCCCTGGATGCCTTAGATTGGACACTTCTATAGACTTGTTTTAACTGGGACATTTTCTCAGCCATAAAACTGTAAACTTGCAACTTATTAAATCCCCTTCAAAAAAATTTTTTTAAACATAACAACATACAAAAATGAACATTCTTACCATATGATCATTTCATTCTTGATATATAATCAATAACTCACAATATCATCACATAGTTGTATATTCATCATCATAATCATTTCGTAGAACATTTGCATCAATTCAGAAAAAGAAATAAAAAGAAAAAAGAAAAAAAAACTCATACATACCATACTCCTTGACCTATTGCTTTGGTTGACCCCACTGCTTGTGAGAATAACAGGAATTCTCCACACGGGAAAGTTAATAAATTCCCCTTTTTAAAAGCCATTCTGTTTCTGATATATTGCATTCCAGCAGCTAGCAAACTAGAAAACAACCTAACATTGTCCCTTTTAACCTATATATATATATATACTATATATATATATATACCGTCAATATGGTAATATTACTTATATATATATATTTCATTTTTGTTTGAAATCCTTGAATAATAAAAATTCCTGAATGTGATTATTTAGGGTAATTTATTTCAAAGCCAATTATTTTTGTTAAATTGACTAGATAATACTACCAAATACAATGGAACAGAAATATTTTAAATAATATTCTTGATTAAGAATCAACTTCATCATAACCAGACATTTTCATTTCTGGCCATGATGAAGCAGCAAGGACTAGATTTACTCTCCTACTTTAGACAACTAAAAACTGGACAATATACATGAAAAACGACTTCTAGACATTAGATATCAAGCAACACAAGATGGTAAACCCCAAGAGGAGGGAAATAGACAAGGTGAGCCTTAAAATCACTACAACTTGCTGCCTGGAGGCCAGTTCCTGTACACAGTGCAGAGAGGTGGTTTCCCCAAGCTGAGATGACAGATGTCAGAGTTTGGGGAGGTCAAAGTGCTAAATTCTGATGGGGAAAATACAAGAGAGGATGGTGTTCCCTAGAGATACAGACATCTATAGATTTTAGGGTGGGCACCCTGAGTGTTCAGTTGAGTTCTGATCTGCACATGGATGTGACAAAAACCACTCAAGATAAGGAAAGAGCCACCAGAAAGAGAAGACAGAATAGTCCCTGGGACTCATGCAGTCTGGGAATAGTCCATGTTCCCACAACCAGAGTGAAAGACCTCATAATACACAGGACATCAAGCAGAGTCCTCAGAAGAGTGGATCAGTGGTTCTAAACCTTGCAGTTATCCCCTCCTCCCTGCTGGAGACATTTGGCCAGGTCTGGAGACATTTCTAGTTGTCACAGTTGTAGGAAGGCTATTGGCATCTAGCGTGTAGAGGTAGGGGATGCTGCTAAATATATTACAATGCATGAGAGAGCCCTGCCACATCAAACCAAGAATTTTCTGGCTCAAAATATCAATAGTGCCAAGGTTGAGAAAACCTGGCCCAAATCAGCGCAGATTTGGCCAGCCCGATGATTATTTTTCATCCCTAATTCTTTGCAGCAGTTTTCTGTGGTCACGAAGTTGTAGAGGGTGGTGACTTATTCTGAATTCTTTAAAGTCATGCTAAGTTGAACCCAGTTGCCTTGTCCCTATTTTCATTTTGGTTCAGAAGGCCTACTTTAGTTGGGGAGGATCACAGGGGCATTACCTTATGCAAAGTCAACTACACCTGTTATGCATTTCCCCAAGTTAAGTCTGAATTCAAAGTTCAAAGATAAGTGTCTTGGGCGGCTGCCGTGGCTCAGCAGGCAGAGCTCCTACTTGCCATGCTGGAGGTCTGGAGTTCGATCCCTGGTGCCTCCTGCCCATATGCAAATTAAAAAAAAAAAAAAGATAAGTGTCTTTCCCATGGTAAAAGTACAATCAGAGGCTTATAATACAGAATATAGGGGACCTAGAGATATGCAGAAGCTTGAGATGGGTGAAAGTTAGCTAATGAGGTTGAACTTAAATGTAAGGGAATAGATAGAAGTGAAGGTAGTTCACTAGTGGGTCTATAAGTAATATTACCATATTGACGGTGAACATGATTGAAAGGGTTGTAAAGACTCATTTGTCCCACTGATTAACACTATAAATATAAATAAATTCTTGCATGAACTACTGCAAAGGTTTGAATCTTGTACAAAGAGTGTACAATGTGGGAAAATGCTATTGCATGCTATGGGCTATGTTTAACAGGAAAACATCAACAGTCCTGCAGCAATGCCAGGGATACATAATGGGGAGGGACAAGAGTTAAGGGGAGGTATGGATTTGGTGAGGGTGTGCTTATTGCCTATCTTTCTCTTGGGAATGATGAAATTATCTAAAGTTGATGGACTGTTGACTTTGGACATTATACATGAGGCCCAGCAGATGGAGGTGGCTGAAAGATGCACTGACTGAGAAATAGATGGTTGGTGTGCTGGTTTGAAATGATGTATGTACTCTAGAAAAACCATGTTTTAATCCTAATCCCATTTTGTAAAGGCAGCCATTTCTTCTAATCCCTATTCAGTATTGTATGTTTGAAACTGTAATTAGATCATCTCCCTGGAGATGTGATTTAATTAAGAGTGGTTGTTAAACTGGATTAGGTAGAGACATGACTCCACCCACTTGGGTGGGTCTTGATTAGTTTCTGAAGTCCTATAAAAGAGGAAACATATTGGAGAATGAGTGATTCAGAGAGAGCAGAACAGAATGACATAGCCACGAGAAGCAGAATTCACTTCATCTCCAGTGACCTTTGGAGATGAAGAAGGAAAATGTCTCCCGGGGAGCTTCATGAAACAGGAAGCCAGGAGAAGAAGCTAGCAGATGATGCCGTGTTTTCCAGGTGCCCTTCCAGATGAGAGAGAAACTCTAATTGTGCTCGCCATGTGCCTTCTCACTTGAGAGAGAAACCCTGAACTTCATTGGCCTTCTTGAACCAAGGTATCTTTCTCTGGATGCTTTAGATTGGACATTTCTATAGACTTGTTTTCATTGGGACATTTTCTTGGCCTTGGAACTGTAAATTAGCATCTGATTAAATTCCCCCTTTTAAAAGCCATACTGTTTCTGGTATATTGCATTCCGGCAGCTAGCTAACTAGAACAGCTGGGAATGATGGTGTATACACATGATTGAACATTGTGCTGCTACCAAAAGGAATGAAATTATGAGGTATGCAACAATGCGAATGAACATGAGGGACATTTGGTGAGGCAAAATAAGCCAGAAACAAAAGAGCAAATATTGTATGATCTCATTTAGAAAATACTTATAAGATATCTGGAGCCTAGACTGTAAGCTCTTACAGCAGTCACATTTAGTCTGGAGTGGTAATTGTTATTTCTGGATTTTGAAGGGCTGTTTTATATATGTATAACCTGGCACTTAGAAATAAAAACAGAGTTGATCAGGTCAGGGTTAAGGTAATTCAGAATACAGTGGTAAGGGAAGACATTGCCTATATTTTAGAACTTCACCTACTCTTTGAGACCAAAGGAAGAAAGGTTTATGTTGTCCAGAGCCTAAATTTTCAGTAGCATGTGATCTAACTCAATCTGTCTGGTTAGATCCTTTAAACAATCCAAACACAGGGAGCCCAGAATAAGAATGAGGGCTTTTAGTCCTGTATAGCTTCACGTAATGCCCGGATACACCCCACAGTATATTAAGTAGATAATCAAAAAGTATTGGCAAAGTCCCTTGAGGGATGGGAGAAACAATATGGAATTATTAAACTTTGCCACCAAGGAAACACAGGAAACTGTGTTAAACATTAGGGACACCCAAGTCAAAAAGCCAAGTCCTTAATCTTGAGGATTGCTCTTGTGAAGCTTGTGTATGTAGTGGAGAAGCTTAGCCTACTTATAGGTATGCCTAAGAGTCATCTCTGGAGGGCCTCTTTTGTCGTTCAGATATGGCCTCACTCTAAGCCCAACTCTTCAAGTGAAACCATTGCCCTCCCCCCTACATGGGACATGACATCCAGGGATGAAATTCTCCCTGGCAGCGTGGGGGATGACCCCCAGGGATGAGTCTGGCCCTGGCACCATGGGATCAACAATGTCATCCTCACCTAAAGGGGGAAAAGAAGTGTAACAAATAGGGTATCAGTGGGTGAGAATTCAGAGTTGAGAGGCTACTCTGGAGGTCACCCTTATACAACTTCAGTTAGACACTGCTACTACCATAATTCGCTAAACCCCAACCAAAGCTATTCCTGCCAATCTTAAATCATACTTAGGGCATTACATAAGAGTCTAAAAAGTTTCCATGTGTTAGGGTAACTTTCCAGAAACCTACAACTTCCAGATGGGTTCCTGGACCAGATAAATTCTCAAATGCAGAGAGGCCAGCCTCTCTAGAACATCAACTAGTTCCATCCCCCATCTCATATTATCAACAGCTCCTTCCAACATGAAAAAGTTAGAATGGGCATAGCTCAAATACCCCTAAAGAGTGGGAGAAAGATCAAAGGTGGTGGTGGAGTTATACAGAGAAGGTAGGTTTAATAAGTGAGTTTGAGTGCTAAATCATTATGTTGATATTTCTTTTAGTCTCCAGTACCTTAGAACAGCTAGAAATAAAAAACCTAAAATTGTGAAATTGTAACCCATACCAATCTCTGAAATCTGTTCTAGACTAATTGTTGCAGTGTACTTTGAAATTTATTGCTTTTTTTGCATATATGTTATTTTTTTTAAAAAAAGGAGAAGGATGAGTATAATAGAGCAGATAAATAGGGTTTAGCAAATGAGTATGACTGCTGAATCGATATATTGAGATTTCTTTTGGTCTTCAGTATCTTGGAGTCACTAAAAGAAAAAATGAAAAATTTTTTAAAATACCAAACTTTAAAATTTGCTGTATAACTACTTGTTAAAATGTACTTGGAAATTATTGCTTTTTTGTATATATGTTATATTTCTTGATAAAAAAAAATTTAACTGTGCTTCCCAAAAACAAAAAAGCAAGCAAAATAAACAAAGGAAAAAACAAAAAAATATTCAACAAATTGTGCTGTGATGATGGGATACTCACCTGGAAAGAGAATGAAATGTGGCGCCTGCCATACAGCATAAAAAAAATAGTTAAAAAAAGATGTGTCTTTCATTGAATATGCTATCTAAATTACAACTCTACCCACTCAACTGATGCTCAGCCTGAGAAGCAACAGTTTGCTCCTGTACTGGGGGAAAAAGTGATTGTGTTTAACTTATATTATTGTAACTTGTAGATATTTTAAGGAACTTTCAAGGATAGGTTGACTATACGTGATTATTGCCTACGATTATTTGGTAATAATGCACCCTGTCTGCTCCCATTCAACATGATTATAAAATAATCAGTCAGCTAGTGTTTATGGCATCCATAGACTACCTAGAAGCCTTGAGAGGTGCTCGCAGGTATGAAGGAAATTGGAAATAAGGTTCATGTCCTCAATGAGTATGGAATCCAATCAGTACAGTACAGGCAAGACTTCACTCTACATAAATGTGAGCCTGAGAAGACAAAAATGATGACGGGGGGACATTAGGTTGAGGGGAACCAGAGTAGGGGCCAAGTAGGATCAGAAGAAGAGTCCAGAAGAAGGTGGACCTTAATGAAGGCAGGGGAGAGAAAGGAGAATGGCTGATGTATCTGAGATACTTCTGGATGAGAGGCAGTGAGGATGTGGTGTAAGGGGTGGGTACAGAAATAAAAGGCATGTTTTACCAGCCTGGATGGAGAAGGTGGGTGGGAGAGAGTGCACGAGCTCCCCAGGAGAGGGGTGCTTGTCTGCTTGTCTCCTGACAACTGCCTCTCTCCTCCAGCTCACCAGGGAAGATGGGCTTTCACCCATGGCGCTACCCAGCTGCTTGGCTCAGCTGGGCCTCCCACTAATCAGACCAAACCTAAAAAGCCACGGCCCTAGGGGCAGCTTCATTCCTTTGGTTTCAGAGATTGTTTCTCGGAACTAAACAGGAACCCAAAATAGGCCATTTGCAAATGAGCCCTCTGTGGGGGTGGAGTTCCATTTTGTGAGGAGTGCAACAGAACTGTGTATCCTGCCTTAGAGAGGGACTGACGGAAAACCCTGCTTTCTTTTGCTTATGTGTCCTGTTTCCAAACAAATAAATAAAAAATGTAACCATCCACATCCTTTTCTCATACACGGAGTTTGCCCTAATTTGGTAGGAATTTGGCTAGAGAGGAAGGAGTGGGCCTGTTTTTTTCTCAATCTCTCAGAGACAGTAGAACAAGGGGTGGGGGAACTTCATAACCCAAATAAACTCAAGGAACATTTTTTTTTCTTTTTTTGCAGAGGGAGTAATAAGCTTGCATGAGCATGACATATAGTCATGGTGATTTGTGGCTAAATGAAACAGGATGATTCACTTGTGTGTTACCCCAGCATCACCATTCAGATTTTTGTATCTTATTAAAAATTAGTTTTGAAAAGACACTAAATGCACATTATAAAATTCAAACAGGACTTAAAAAAATGTCTACATCTAACGTCAGTCTCCTTGTTTCCAACCTATCACCTCCTGCCATTGCCTGGCAACCACAAGGGTTATCAGTTTCCATATTTACTGAAGACTCAGGCAACAGAGGTGAAGTGCCATTCTCACTGCAGGGGTCCAGGGCAGATACTGTCAGTATGACCTCTTCACTGTTGAGGCTAACCTTGGTTACCTGGCTGAGGCAGTGCTTGTCAGGTTTTTCCACTGTAAACTTCTTCTTTGTCCCCCTTTCCTTACTGAACTCATTGGAAGGAGGTCACTATGCGAAGCCCCTACTTGAGTGAAGAGATAGGCTCCCTCTTTGAGGGGGTAGAGTGTCTAGATAAATGATGGAGAGTTCTTCTGCACAGGAGATTTGTCTCTTCCTCACTTATTTATTTTTTCAATATTTGGTATCAGTATGGACTCAAGGATATTTATTTTAAACACTGAGTTATAAATTCCCCTTTTAAAAGATGCCCCTCTGTTCTCCTGCTCTGGACAGGGCAGAATGCTCCCTGGGTGCTGCTGAGTTTCATCCTGGGGTTTCAATTTGCCATCATCCTTGAAAATCCCTTCACCCTTCTCTCACTGTGCAGTATTCTCCTGGTCCTTCTTTCTAAGTTTACTCCCTTGTTTCACTAAGTACATCCTCCACCAGCTTCATGAGAAATGGTGCATATGAAACAAATTTTGGAGGGATCTTGCTTGTCGGAAAATGACTGGGACAATCCCTGTGAAGTTTAAATTTTCAGGTTGGGAATTTCTGCTCTCTGTATTTCGAAACCATTGCTTCCAGTGTTGCTGCTGGGTAGTGGAATGCCATCCTGTCTCTGGCTGTTTTTATACAGTGTCAGCTTGTTTCTCTCCAGAAATTTTTAGGGTCTTCTCTTTTCTGTTGGATGTCTTTGGCTGACTAAACCCTGGACTCCTGGTGTTTAGAATTGCTGAGCATCCTTGGGGCAGTCTTAACGTGTAGCAATCTTAACTGAACTTATCATCAGCAGGAAAATCTGGGCCACTGCAGGCAAGAAGCTGCCTCTACGTCCAGCTGACCCACCTTAAATCAACATTAAATAGGTTGACTCCAGGAGAACCTAAAAATGCCCACATATACAAAGAAGTTGTTGTTTTTTATGTGAGGGTTACAGCTCAGCACAGTGGCAACCAGTTTTAGGTCACAAGTTCCTTGAAGGGGAGGACTAAAGAGAGAGTAGGAGAGACAGAGAGAAAGAATTCCACACAGGGAGGTTATACACTTTTTAATCTTACAGAGAATCCAGCATATCTTGTTTATAATAGGTGTTCACAGAATACTGATTGGTTTTAAGGATAACTTTTTTCAGATGCTAATTATATGCTCGTTTTTTATTTTTTAGAAATCGAGATGCATGAAGAAAAATGAAAATCACCTAAAATTCCATCACTTTGGTGATAAATATTAATATGAGTACTGATATTTTGGTATCTATCTTTCAATAGATAGAGGATAATTTTTTTTAACTTTTTTATTGTATAGTATAACATATGTACAAAGCAAAGAAATAAAAAAGCAATAGTCTTCAAAAAACTCTTCACCAAGTAGCTACAGGACAGATCCCAGAATTTGTCATGGGCTACCATACGATTGATAGAGGATAATATTTTAAAGACATTTTGTACTTAATATGCATTGAATATTTTCCAGGCTATTAATTATTCCTTTCTATTATTTTTGAATAGCTACTTAGCATTGCCTTGTATAGGTATAACATAATTAACTACAGAAATCCTCTTTGGGTAAGCATTTTGACTGTACTACAATGTTTGCTATTATATGCAACATTGTAATGAAAATCTAGGTGTCAGCTTAATTGTGCAAGCGAGTTATTTTTCAGAGTAAATGTTCAGAGGTGGAATCGCTGGGCCACAGGGTGGGGGTCAGGGGCAGGTGGGGAGTCGCAGGTCGTAGGACTTGCTCTACAACTGCTTCCTGTGTGCGATTCCTGCAGCAGCTCCTCAGAGCTTCTTATGTCACTGCCTAGAGTTTTCACCTCGAGAGCAGGAGACGTCATTGAATTCATTAGAGGGAGAGTCTGCTGGGATGTGGATGACCACCTTTCATTACCACTGAAATGAGCTCACTGGGGTCTCAGGCACACACTAGGGTAAAAGCCTAAAAATCTATATTTTCAACCAGGTTCCCAGATAATTTCAATAATCTGGCAAGTTTGGGAAACACTAGTTTATGTAACAGAACACCTTGATTCAATTAAGTAAGACAAGAAGAATTAACCAAGAGGGTAATATCCAAAATTCCATCACTTCTAAGTACTCTTACTGAGTCTTGCTTGAATGTGGAACTGAAGTCATGAGTTCAGATGAAATGTGCTCTCTGTACACAAATATAAAGCCAGCCAAGCTAGTTGTGATCCTAAAACTTTCCAGATGTGCAAATTGAATCACTAACATCCAAGCAAGAAGCTTGGTTCCTATCCAGTGATCCAAAGCAATGAGTATAGGATAACAGTCCTTCTTTGTCATAGGGTCTGAAACCTCCCCTCTTCGTCAGTAATTCCTCAAGTAGGGATGGGAGAATGAGAAGATTCTGGGAATTAACCAGGGGTTATTCCAAGAAAACTCAACATGGAATTGCCTATCCTGAGCATCTGAGTCTATACATAGACTTTCCTTTTAATATTCAACATAGCATATTGATTGAGCCTTCCTATGGGCCAGGCACCAGCCTTGGTGCTAGAGGAATACCAGCAAGCAAGACAGACGTGATTTATGTTCCATGGAAAGACTCTCCTGTCTGGTAAAAAACTCACGATCCCATTTTAGTGAAAAATGAATTTATAAAAAGTAGACATAGTATATACAGTGAAATTCCTGGGGAGCTTAACCAGACCAAAGGTGGTTATAAGTATTCCCTGGAAACTCATCACCTTTTGGATGTGATAAGGAGGAGATTGCATACACCCCTATAACTAACTCGCAGTTAGGGCTGGAAATAAATGGGGATTAAACTTGTATGTAGGAGAGTAGTTGCTGATTGTTGAAAAGCTTTCTGCGTGAGTGGGTGCGATAGTCTGAAACTGCACGTACCCCAGACAAGAGCATGTTCTTGAAGCTGACCCATTTCTGTGGGTGTAAACCTAGTTTTGTGGGTGGGACCTTTTGACTAGGTTACTCCAGTTGAGGTGTGCTCCGGGTCTTAAGCCTTTAACTGGAGTCCTTTATAAGAGGTGAGTTTCAGAGGAACTGAGAGAGAAAAGCCAGAGAAGCTGAGAGAGGACACACAGAAGATAGAACGAAACCACAGAAAAAGAGTGAAACCCACTGAAGCCAGAAGCTGGAAGTAAGGAAACACAGGAGAGAACAGAGAGACCAGCAGGCATCGCCAATGTACTTGGCCATATGACAGAGGAGCTGAGGATAGAAGGTATTGCTGTTGATGCTTTGGTTTGGACATTTTTGCAGCCTCAGAACTGCACACTTGTAAGTTAATACACCCCGTTATAACAGCCAACCCATTTCTGGCATATAGCACCTCTACAGTTTTAGCAAACTAAAATAGTGGGAGACCGGAATTTTGTTTTACGTAGAAATTTGTCATTTAAAATCATCATCATGGGAACCATTTATTAAGCACTTTAAAAGTTCTGACTATTGGGTTAATTGTTTTCTCATGCCTCATCCTCTCAGTCCTCACAACCCCATAAAATAGGTACTTTTATTATCTTCATTTTAAAGAAAAGGAAACAAGCTTCCAGGTGTGCAGTCTGATGCCAGAAATTGACACTTAATGTCTCTGAAATCCTGCCTCCCAGGACTATGGGGCATAGGGTTCTGGTGCTTTCCAATTGCCTTGTTGCCAGGGCATTCAAAGGAAACCTCAACGTGAGTTAAATCTGATCAGGAAAATGCGTGGCCAGATGTGGACTTTGTGGAAAGATAAACAGTTTCTTCCTGGTGGTTACACAATCGGTTTTTCTACCCTAGATGAGTTACATCAGCAGAGAAGTTGAAAATCATGTTCTTTTTGTCTTTGGAAGAGCAGTGAGTGCTTGGAGGCGAAGGGAGGCTGCGGTGCCGTTTTGGGGCAAACTCCCGCTCAGTCCCCCAGGGTCTGGGCTGGTTGACAGTGGGTGGATGTAAAATCAGATGGGTCCTTGAGCTAGTCCTCCAGGCACTCTGCAAGCCCACAAGCCTGCTGCTTCACTGCTCTCCTCCAAGAACACCCAAAGCTCTCCGTGCTCTAGCTGACTAAGGGTGCTCTTGGTTTTACCTTCCTTAACCAGGCTAATTGATGTCCTCAATCAGTGCTTGTGGATGAATTCTCTGCCTTAACTCTGGTGAGCGTGCACATGTGTATACATAGGATTGCATGCACGATGGGTCTATGAATAATAAAAACAGCTATATTTATATGGCACTTAATTCATGCCTGGCATTCATCTAATCAGAGGATATTAACTCCTTTAACCCTCACAACAACTAAAATAAGTGTTCTATTATCATCGCCCCCTTTTCACAGAAGAAAAAACTGTAAATTGTGAAGTTCCTTCCCTGCAGTAATACAACTAAGTGGAATGGACAGCAGGAATTGGAACCCATGGGGTCTGGCTCCTGAGTCTCTGTGTTTGACCACTTCCAGCGTCTGCTCGCTATGTGTAAAATTCAATTTCGAAAGACTCTTTCTAAAGGCAAACAAATGTATGGTCATTTTTTTTTCTTCCATGAAAACTCTTCTCAGAGGTTTGGAGCTATCCTCAAGGCTCTTAATGGAAGCCCAAACAGAACTTATATTTTACATCAATAAATACCTACAAAAGAAAGAGCAAAATTCTAAACTCAGTCTTCAATCTTTGTTTAGCTGAACAATTCAGCTAAGCCTACCGTTTAGAAGAAATCCTGCAAATCTGTTAACTACAGAGCATTATTGAATTACAGGATCCTAGTACTGTCAGATGCTAGGATCCCAAACACTTAAAAAATATCCATTTCCTTTGTCCAGTGGGCTCACTGCTATCATGGAGAGGTGGGGGGAATGTATAAGGAAAGAGTTGAGTATATAGATGAAAATGTGGCTTTAAGATAATCATTGCAATGTGCCTTATAGTAGAGAAAATATTTGAAACAACAAAAGGAAATATCTAAATAAATTCTGGCACATGTGTACCATAAATACTCTAGAGCTGCTAAAATGTTGTCTAGTGATGGGGGAGTGGTTTAGCCATGCAGGATATAGTGTAATGGGGAAGAGTTTAGGGCCTGGAGCCGGCCTACATGAGTTCAGATCCACTCTACCACTTGATACCTTGTGACTTGGTCAAGTTCTACCCGCTTGTGCGATGGTCCCTGCAATGGGAAAATGTGTTTATTAATAACACTGACCTCATAGGGCATTTGTGGTTGTTTAATAAAAATAAAACACTTAGAATAATAGCTGGTACCTAGTATCTACTGTTATTATTATGCATTGTGAAGTAAAAAGAGTTGATGAAATTTTGGTATAATTTTATTTTCTAGAGATCACAATATATACGTTAAGAGATCATATACACATTAAGTCATATATATGTATATATATGCATGGATACACACACACGTAAGTACATATGCATACACACATATATGGTCCAGGAGATAGTAACAATAGTTATTTTATTGATTTGTATTTTTTTTTTGCTATGGATATGTAGTGCTTTTGCTGTAATAAAAAAAAAACAATGCTAGTTGTGGAAAATTTAAATATATATGTATATTAAATTTAAATATATATATATAAATATATACATATATTTAGAGAGAAAAAGAGTCAATCTCATTAATTTCCATTCCAATGTACAGCAATCCTCTCAGGACAGACTTCCTCAAACAATCCAGAACTTTGGAAGTGCTGGTCTACATTACTTCTCTTGCTCTTACCTTAACTAGTGGCTGATGTTTGGTTACTAACTGCAGTTTGAGATTCTTTCCCCAAAGTCACTCACTCTAATAGTTTTAAGGAAACTCAAAACAAAGTGGGTTCTTTCTTTCACTTTTTCTTTTCTTTCTGTTTCTTTTAATTCTTTCATTTTCCTCTCTCAGCTCTGCACATTTCCTCTTTTTTTCCCTATAATCTGCACAACACAGGGTTGGCAATGATGGATTAATATACTTCTACATTTCCAAGAAGGAGCTAGTGAGTCATATATTTATAATAGCAACTTTTGTAAAATTCCAAACGTTGAAACTTTATACTGCTAGTCATTGTGTGCTATTCATTTTTGAGTCATCTGTGAAACACTGTATAATTCAGGCTTCCCGCTTTCTTAATTCTCCTTACTTTAATCCATTTTGCACATGTGAGCCAAAAACTTGCAAGAGTTCCCTAGAAAACTACGAAATAAAGTCCAAATCCTTTAGCCTTTCTTCAAGGTTCTCTACAATTTGACCCCAGCTTACCTTTAAAATTTAACGTCCCAGGACAGAGCTTTCCTGGTTTTTGTGCCAACTCCATTCCTGCTCTCTCCATTCACAGAGAGTCCCAGACTTCTGTCTGAAACAATGTGCTCAGTCCATCTTCTTGAAAACGATGGAAAGCCAGCTGGCAAGATGCCAATAGGCTTTGTTCCTGAGAACCTGTAGGAAATAATTTTCATTTTCTTCCGTTAGAATTTAAGCGTCATGAGGTAGGATGCTGCCCACCTCTTTGGTCACCCAGTAGCCATCAGACAGCTGAATACATGCTTGGTGCTGAATAGATATTTCGTGAATGAAGGGAGAAAGTTTAAAGCCTTTCATTGATAGGTTTCCTCTGAATAATCTCATGGTGAAGCCAGGTTACTCTCCTGGCCTATCCTGAGCCTCTTGGATAGGTGTCCACAAGTCCCCATGTGCTTGGGACCAACCCTTTCACACCCAGTGTCTCAGCTTAGTTTTCAATTGCACCTCTTTCATTTTCCAAAGCATCCTACTTTGGCCTGCACAATTTTTATGCCCACCTTACTCCTGGGTGCCTCAGGCTTCTGTGCCTTTCTTGCCTCTTCCTTGATAAGCATCAGGACCCTATTTGGCACAGCAACCAGCTAGAAGAAATTTTTCAACCTGTCTTATATTGCAAGTCTCATTAGATAAGACTGCATTGTCCCTTGTCTGCTCTGTCTTAGGCAGATTTCCCTTTGCTTGACATTGTCTGCTCCTGTGAAGCCAAGATCTTCACTCTGCCCACCTGCGTAACTGACTCCTTCTTTCAGATCACATTTCCTTGGTTATAGCCATCAGGACCACTGAGCAGCACAACTCTTAGGTTTATCACTCACAGCGATGTGCCTCCAGGGGGCCCCATTCACATGGTGCAGTCTGGTGGTCCTGTCCATTTCCTGGAACTCAGAGTGTATTTGCCACGTGCCTATCAGCCTTGGGCTCCAGAGGCCATTGCTCCTGCCTACCACTTCCCCCCATTTCTATGAACTTCCTCCAGCTTCAGTTCACTACTGCTCCATCTTCCATGCACTTTTGGTGTCACATAACCTTCATTATTCTGATCCCTTGGCAATTTCCCTTTCAGTGCACCCTAGGCTTTAGGAAAACTGACATTTGTACTGCTCCCTATTGAAATCCCATACTTTCATACCCCATCCTATATCCTCCTCCTGAAATGCCTTCTCTCCCCCAATTCTAAATGTCAAAACCCTATGCATACTTCTAGACCCATGTTATTGACTCATTCATTCAACAAATATCTGTGGAGTATTTACTGCCTCCTAAGGAATAAAATAGTGAGCAAAATTAGACAAGATTCCTGCTCTCATGGAGCCATACCATGCATCTGTGAAGGACTGCAATGCAAGGAAAGAGAGGCCCTTTCAGATGACAGCATAAATTTAATTACTTTAAATACAATCCAGGAATATGAGATAGTTCTAAGACAGAGCCATTCAAAATAAAGGAGCTGAGAATACAGTCTTAGAGGCAAGGGAGTAGCATAGATAGGAAATTCCTTTAAATACCATCCATGACTACCTAATGATTTACAATACGCTGATGACATGACCAGCTATCACCCTGGCTGCCGAGGACCAGGAAGGTGTCTGAAATTGAATTCATCTGGTAAGGAATTCAGGCATTACTAAGAGAAATACACAAGTAATTGTAAAACTATCAATGTGAAAAGGGCAGTGAATGCAAATGCCCTGAGTGTACATAACTGGGACCTCTGGCCTGGGTTGGAAATGGGGCAGTGTTTATTTTCCTGGACTGCTCAAGCAAATATCATGCAATAGTTTGGCTTAAACAAAGGAAATTCATTAGCTCAGTTTTGAGGCTAAGAGAAAGTTTAAATTGAAGCTCATGTAGGTGATGTTTTTTTCACCTGAAAAATAGCATTCTGGGGCTGGCTGAAGTGATTCTTGGTCCAGACTCCTCTGTCACATGGTATTGCATATGGCAGCCTCTCTTCATTCCTTCTTTGCCTTCCAGGTTCCACTGACCTCCAATTTCTTAGTTCTGTGGCTTTCTCTTTCATGTCTGAATTCATTCAATTTATAAAGGATTCCTGTAATAGGATTAAGACCTGTCCTGATTGAGTTGGCCCACATCTTAACTGAATAGCAGGGCCAGTGTAGCTCCATTCTGTTCTCAGAATTGTGATAACTGATTTTGTTTTTGTTTGTGGGCATTGACTCTCTCAATCCATTCATCTACATTTTCACAAATTGATAAACACACCTGAGTTTCCAGGTCAATTTTTCTCTGCTCTGCTGACCTGCGCTTATTATAGAGCTTTCCAGTCTGCCCCTTTTTTGTATCCTTGGTGATAAATCTAAGTCTCCTTTTCTTTGTTGCTGTTCATATTCTGGCCTCACTACCACAAGGACCTAAAGTTCCTTTTGCGCTATCAAGAATTACCCTACATGACCACAACACCTGTAGCCTAAATCAGCTGGCAGGATGATTAACTTGTTCATGAAGTTTGTTTAACCCACACAATTTTTCCTAACATATTCCAGGGCTGGACTGTCCTGGACATGTTTGCACAACCAGAGTTTGTACCATATTTCTGTAATTCTCCCAGTTCCAGCCAAGTTGAATGGCCACAAATTCACCATGACTTTGGAGAGGACCCTTCATTAACTTATCTGTTTGTTCATAACCCCAACCTCATGTCCTAGCAATCTATGTGAAGGCTTCACTACAGCTTAATTTTATTTTCCCTATGGCCTTCTCTATAGTCCATACTCCTTTCTCTGTCCTTCCAGAAATGCCCACCCTTTTCTGCTCCACCTATTCAAATCTTACCATAATACAGGGCTGAAATCAATTCTCATCTCTTCCCATAAACCTTCCCTGAAGACATCCCCTCATATCTCCCCCATTCTGACTAACTCAAATAGATGTAGAGAGAATCGTCTAATTTAGCCCTTGATTATACATTGTCCTAGTTTCTTCTTTAATTGCTCATTGTTCTTAAGTCTTATCTGCCATGGAGATCATAAGTTACTTCAGGGAGAAGAACATGCCTTACGTGCCTCCTGTGGCACCTATTGGTCCAGGCTCTGGGATAAAAAGAAAGGAGCGTTTGGAGACATAGAGAACGGAAACAGTTTCTTCTTGTTTGGATGTTTTCTCTCTGAAAATCAAGAAAGATTTCCAATTAACTGACTTTCTTACCTCTTACTGTTCCTATTATTGAGAAAGGAACAACAGGGGGAAAGGGAATGTCCAGACAAAGTTGTGTCTATATTCTGTTTTCACTATATTGTACCTTAGCAAGTTAAGCTCTCTGGCCATCAATTTCCTCAATGGAAAATGGAGATGATGATTATTTTGTAAGATAGTGAGGACTAAATGAATGGATATGTACACAGTAAAATGGGTTCCAAAAAGTATCAATCTCCTTTTCCACTAAGTACTTTGGCAAGGATATAATTTAAAATCATAATGGAAAGAAGAATATTCTCTTTGATGGAAAATTAACTTGGGGATAAACCTAATAGGGACAAATCTAAGGGAGTTCTCATCTGGTCAACAGCCAAAGTATAAGTGCATATAAGTCTTGTTCTCTCCCTGGACAACAGATCTTTCTGGTTGGAGGGGTTCAGAAGGGGACACTGCCCATTCCCAGGCAACCATACAGCCCAGTCTGCCCAGAATGATCCTGGTTTAGATCTGTTGTCCTGGAGAATTTTTGATATTAGTCCCTTCTTCTCTTTCAAAATCATCCTCATTTGGACAATAACGTCCAAATGTCATTTGGTCTCACATTCCATAGCTTTAGATGAGATAAAAATTATGAATTACAAATATATGTTCAGGTTTTCAGAATTGCCAGGATGACATTAAAACCACATTACATCAACCTAATATGTAAAGGGGAAAAAGTGAACCACTCCATGGGGCTCAAGGGCAGAAACTTGTCTAGTATGTCTGAGACCTGTCAGAAGTCACACTGAAAAAGTTGTGCTTTTCTTTCACAATCTGGCCCTTAAGGTTGCATACATTTGCCATCAGAGATTACTTTGTATACTCATTTATAAATGCATTATTGTTAAAGTTTTCTGCATAACTGGAAAATCTAGTTCTGTGATGGCATGCTGTTGATCTGCATGTTATAGCAAAGTTAAAAACCCTAACTCTGTATACTAGACCTGTACTGCCAAACCAGTCATTGGTTTGGGACTGTTTTCTCCTCTGGTTGTTCTTAAGATTATACCAGAGAACAGGACCTCATCCAACACAGCATTTGCAAAGATCAAAGATAAAAACTAGGTCAAACACTAAGAACACAGCAATCACTCTCCACCATTGAGATACCCAATGTGGTTCTTATATCAAATTATCTTTTAATTATGAGTCCTTAAGAGTTTGCTTAATATTGGAAGAATGGAGCCACTCAGGCCAGTTCATTATATGAATTCCTTGCAAGTCACTTGTTTCCTGGCTCCATGCTCCTTTCTGCTAAAGGACAAGGACTCTCAGTGAGACAAAGAGAATCACCCACACAGCAGCCACAAGTGCCAGACAGGTCTAAACAGAACATAGTTTAAAGATCAGGGAAACATAACAAAAAGGCAAGAGTGGTGAGCTCCATAGAATATGGGGCCATCTCCCCCATCCTACACTGGCATCTACTTATTAGCCGGAGACTCATTTGGCAGCTTGTTCTGGCCTCCAGATTTGGCTGTACATTAGGACCACATATAGGGTTGTGCAACCCAACTTCCTTATCTTGATCTACTTGGCAACAGAGTCTTCCTTTGACCTTTCTTCATCGTTTGTCCATGACCTAGCCATGAAGTGAGCTCAGTGAGCTCCAGCTTAGAGGGTTCTCGCACAAAGGGTTTGACTGGGAAACCCACTAAGTCTATGCTCATCAACCTCTCCTTGCCCAGTCAGAGCTGGAGCATGGTGTTACGCGATGGTAGGAAAAACCAACATAAGACACAGCTGTTTGTGGAGATAGCTTTTCTCTGCAATGAGGCAATGATACTGATTCATCATCATTGTCAGTGTTTTGAGCTATTCGGTTCCTGGAAAAGAATAACCAATATTTATGATCTTCTCATATGGTAAGTATAGTGCTAAGCACTTGACTAATATTTACACTGCCATGAGGTAGATACCACTGAGAGCATTTTCTTAAAGAAGAATAGAAACATCAGAGAGCAACACAGTTAAGGTCCCATCACCATAAATGGAGACCCAAGATTCAGTAGTAGGTCGTTTCATTTCACTCTTCTTCCACTGGGCTGCATCAGTTCAGGCTGAATCAGCACTCTCTTATCCAGTCTATTCTTATCAAGGTAAAAAATGGCCACCTGACTTGGAGATGGAGTCTTTAAGCCTAAATGAAACAGAGAGAGGGTATAAATACACCTAGTGCTTAAGCATGGACCTTTCAGCTCCACACGCCACCTGAAACAGCGTGATCCAGCCACACAGAGGCAGAGCTAACTAACAGGAATGTTGACATGGAATACGTCGCTGTGATCACCATTTTTCCTTTTTTGTGGCTTTGCCAAGAGTGGAGGGGGAGCAAGTTACTTCTACAAGGCCATCCTTATATTTATTCTTGCCCTCATTATCGATACTTTCCTCCCAGGGGCCCGATGAGATAGGTCTGTCCTGCCCCAAGTGACATACATACCAGTCTCTTCCTCAATAGTCCATCAGTTTAGTGAGTATGTGCCAGATGTGTATGTGATTATGCAAGGCAAATTCTTTAGGGGCAGAGATGTTGAGACATGCGAAGGTATGATTTGGGAAAAAGGTGAACAATGTATGAAATGAAAAAGTAGAGAAAGAAAAAAGTCAGCCATTCTGACTGTTTGCCAAGCTTTGATTTGTAATGGGTCAGTCTGGAAGGACAAGGCAGAGAAGCACGCCTTTCTGTCCAGACTTTTTACTATGTCTCTGGAATGTCTTAACCTTTCAGTGACAGAGCAAAGACTGTCTGGCATTTTTCTTTAACTGTTTGCTCCATGGCAACTTTTAAGAGCACTAACTGATTTGACAAATATGTTAATAAAGGAAATCAACACACACTTCAAGATGAAGGTGGTTGTATCTACTATCTTAATACCTGTTGACCGCCCAATGGGTGTCCTTACTATAATGGGAATGTCTTACAGATCATGAGCCCCTGAGGGTGGGGGAGAAAAGGGCTTTATTTCTTATCATTCCCACATCCCGTCCTGGTTGCTAAGCATATGCTTTGCCCATAGCGTGTTAGATTGACTTGAACCAAATCTTTTATGGATTTCAAATAATTTTTTTTCTTGAATGGACATGACTAAGGTTTTAGTTGTACCAAGTGACATCTAAAGTTCAAAGACCATGAAAAGGGGACTTTATTATCTTAAATGTTTTGACTAACTATAAGTCAAAATAATGTAGGCCTAAGAGGAGAAACAGAATGATAAGAATAGACTCTTAAAACTATTAAATCTGGGGTAGTGTGAGGGTGACTCAGTGGCAGAATTTTCTCTTACCTGTCATGCTGGAGATTGATTCCTGGTGCCTGCCCATGTGAAAAAAAAAAAAAATTGTTAAATCTACTATCAGCCCAGCACTGGACAGTATCTAATTTTATATTAGGCTGAGTATTATATGTTTCATATTAATGATCCATTTTATAGTTTTGAAAAGCTTTATTGGTAGAGAAGTATTGATTTTTATCCCAGTTTTATTTCTTAAAATGCATCTGAACTTGGCAAGTAATTCAGCGTTTTCAAGCCTCAGAGTTCTCGTCTGAAAAAAAAAAAATGAAATAAGAAAGTAACTCTCAGAGGGTTATTGCAAAGACTAAGTGACTTACAATGTATGAGACACTGTACAGGGAGCCAGTGCTCAATTAATTGGTATTACTCTGAAGACTACTCTTGTATTCATCAGGTTTTAGTGTTTTGTGAACTGATTATGCTTGAAACAAATTTTCCAGTGGCAAGTCAACTCAACCATTGCCTGCACTATTTCATGTGTGGGAACATTACTGTGCATGTCTAAATGTGCAAGGGAAGCATGATTGCTTTCCGGTGGTAAATGGTCTGGAGCAAGGACTGGTCTGGAGCAGTGACTGGGTCAAATCCAGCCCATCACACGTTTTCGTAAAGTTTTATTGGGATACAGCTCTGCTAATTCTTTACTTATTTTCTGGGACTGCTTTCACCCTACAACAACAGGATAGAACAGTGCAACAGAGACTAGTATGGCCCGTCAATATTTATATGGCCTACAATATGTACAATCTGGGCCTTGATAGATAGACTCTGCTGAGTCCTGCTCCAGAGCAGTGCCTCTTAAATTTTCAAGTGCACAGAAATCACCAGAGAATCTTGCAGAAGTGAAGATTTTGATTCATAAGCATGCAGTGATGCTTGAGATATTGTATTTCCAACTAGCCCCCTGGTGCTGCCAACTCTGTGGTCCTGCAGACTGTACTTTCAGTAGCAAGCTGGAATGAGGACACGATCCTGATGGCGTGCTATGTCTTGTGGTCACTGATTCTGATATTTTTGCTCACGGGAGAGCTGTTTTCCCCTGCTGACCAGGTCTCTACTGACTCTGTGGAACTTCTTCATTTATTTTGAATTTCACTGGTGGCAGAAGAGTCATGGCTGATTATTTGGGGAATGGGAAGAAACCCATACACTTTGCAGATAAAAAAGAAGTATCTCCTTTCCTTTTCCTTTTTTTCCCAAAGACCAGGACTGCTGGTCCAATGTAAACCTGTGATGGGTACAGATGTGTGGAATGGCTGCACTCATTTCTTAGAAGCACTCCATTTGTCTCTTCTCTTCTTCTAGGAAACTGCATAACTGCATAACAACTCAACTGCAGTTTTCTGTAGTTTTCATTTACCATTTCCTTTTCTCTAGGTATCAAACTCTTTCTAAGTAAACTTCATTTCTTGTCATTTTCCCAAGTAAGATTCTTATAATAGTGCTGTCTATTTTAATTTTCTCCATTAACTAAAGTCAGTCAGTGCTCACCTTTCCTTCCTCTCTAACTTGACATCTTTATAGCCTATGATACTGCTGATCACCCTTTCCTTGAAAGGCTCTTTGGCTTCTATGAAGTAGACTCTTCTGATTTCTCTTCCCTGTGTCTGGTGTCTGTTGGGTTCTGTTTCTATTGCCAACACTTAAATATTGGAGTTAGAGCCCAAGCCCTCTCTCTTCTTACTGTAATACTGTCTCTGTACATTCTCATCCATTCTAGTGTCTTTATTTCCATCTATATGTTGGCAACTATTATGCCTATCTCTCTATCTTGGATCCCTGTTGATCAGGAAGCTTTGAGACATGACTGCTTGGAATATCAACTCAACCCATTATCTTCAGCATGGTTCTCTTCTTTCTTCCACCATCTCCAAGCTAGGCACCTCTGTCCACCTATGTATTCAGAACAGAACCCTGGAACCATTGTTGATTTATTTCTCTCCCTCTCCAAACCCTACCCTCTTTGTTTCCTTAATGAGCTCTCACATCTGACCCCTGCTGTCTTTCTTCTCACTGTGTCCTAAATGGTACTCTGTTCTTCAGTCTTGCCCTCTTCTAATAATCTATTGGCTTC
This sequence comes from Myrmecophaga tridactyla, assembly GCA_004026745.1. NCBI lineage: Eukaryota > Metazoa > Chordata > Mammalia > Pilosa > Myrmecophagidae > Myrmecophaga > Myrmecophaga tridactyla. The sequence continues at coordinate 51,958 of PVIY010013125.1, forward strand.
GGCAGGGTGAATTTTTAAAGTGCTTCTTATTCTATCACTCCCTAGTTCAAAACTTCTTGGTGACTCTCAAATATCTATTGACTGGTTGGCACTCTCCATTAGCCTGCAAGTTCCCTGAGGGCAGAATCTTGACCCTTCACCTCCAGGGTCTAGTAGAGAAGAAGTCTGATACTGACTTTCACTATGTTCAGCAAAAGTTTCCGAGAAGAGATTTGTGCCTTTATGTTCCAAATGAGTATGAGCTGAATTTAATCCCTTCCAGATCTCAGGAAACACATAGACCCCTGGAAAGACATGGCGCATATGCCTTGCTTTCCTGGGGTGGTTGCCAGCAGCACTCATCCAGGAGGGTGGAGGTGGCACGGGAAGTTGAGCATCATCCATCAGAAGTATTGAATGGACCAGCAGATGAGAGCATTGTGGTCACCCTTGTGGGTTAACTGCAACCCTCTTAGTTAGAAGCCTCTGGTTTTCACTTCATATAGGGTATAGCCTAAGCTCATTTGTAACCTGACCAGTGACCAAGTGGCAGGAAACAGCTTCTCCAATGGCTATTAAGTGGAACAAGGCCTGTCAGAACAGCTGGTTCATGCAAACATGAAGGTGCCAAGTTCTGGGTTGTGTTTTTTTGATTGGAAGGTTTTAATTGAGATATTTAGCTAAAATAAACAAGGGTTTTCATAATGTCTCATTTTCTGGAAAATTAGGAAATTGAAAAGCCTTAGGCGGTGGGATGGGGAACATGAGAAAAATCACAAAGTTGAAATGAAATGTGAACTAGAAACTTAATGATCTTGATGTGAAAGAGAAAGCAGAGTGCCCATAAAGCCGAACTTCCTTTTGTGAAGTTACTTTATGTACTAAGAGATTAGGTGGAACTTCCTAGGAATTTCCGTGTCAGTAGCAGGGAATGCCCTCTCCGAGGCAATTGTGGCCTCCAATCCTAGGGCTTTATTACCTTCTTCAGCAGGTAATAAAGGTCAAAAGTATTCAGCCCTTAAAAAGCTGAATTGTGCTTCTTGTCAAGCTCAGTCATAAGAAGTGAGGTGAAAAAGAAGAGAATGCTGGAGGGAATGGAATTCTTTTTGCTTGGAGATGCCTCTGAGATGCTTGATGGTTGCCTACATGTGGCAAGACTGAAGAACAGAGTACCATTTAAAGGGTTGGTTCTATAAACCAGGTAGGACAGCAAAGTGGCATCAATTTAGGACACAGATGGAAGCCTACATGGTGTAATTTGAAGAACACCAAAAAGTTTCCTCATGTGTTTCCCTCACCCAACACTCATAAGGCTGGAATTTCAACATCACAGTTGGGTTCTTTTAGGTTAAATACGTGCTTCCCTAGAGGTGTTTTGTGAATCCCCCATGGTTTAAGAAAGTGCTCATATATGATGTATTGATGTATTCATATATGTAGTTCCTGGTGTTAAATATGTTTAAAAGAGATGAAGAGGACTATTTCCATCTCTACTTAAAAATCAATAACCGTTTTGTTTTAATATTGTTTTCCTTTTAAAGGGGCCAGTGTAAGAGTTCCAAGGGTGACAAATCAGCACATGCGGATGCATGTGACTTCAGCCACTCTGCAATCTTCCTGCAGTGGAACACCATGACCACAGGGTCGTTTTCACCTCTACACAAGTTTAAAGAGTTTTTATAATTGTCATATATCATCCAATTTATATCAATAGTGTTTATTTAGGAAGCATAAGGAAAGCTGATGAGTATAAACAACCATAATTCTTCTGCAAATGAACCTCAGGATGATCTTTATCAGGGACCTTGAGGGTGATTTTTGAATTGCATTCTTTTGGCAACACTCCCATAGAACATGTCAAATGTCTCTTCTCTGTCACAGTTTATTTGAAGAAAAGGAAAGTATAATGGTAGCTATAGTCAATTTTTGTATATTTCATTTTTTTGTTAATATAGGCCAGCTCACCATTATTTGCAGCAAAGAAAAATAGAATCCCAAAACCTCTCATCGCATTTGGGAACAAAGCTTGATCATTAGAAAAGCAGAGTTGCTGTTTTTAAAAAAGCTTCAAAGGAAAAAAAAATTAAAGTTTCGATCATGAGATGATTTGGTGGCGGATTACACGAAAGTAATAATGTGTCTTAATATACAGTCGGACCCTAAATTAAATACAGTAGGATGATTCACGTTACATTTATTGATGAATCAAGGGGTTTTCTTACATTATTAATTGAAAGCAAATTAAATTGAATGCATCACTTAAATGAGGAAATGATATGATATCACTAAAAGTATGTTTAAATGAACTTTGCAGACACACTTTAACAATAGGCACATTTAAAGAAATTATTTACTACTTAAAATGCTTTTTGATTACAATTCAAAAGGATAAAATTTTGTTATAAATTCCAAGAGATTCTATATTACTATGAAAAGAGTTTATCAATTAAAAACAAAAACAAAAAATGAATGGAATTCCTGGTTAGAGCTCAAATTAGAGCCCAAACCTTTTAAAATCAAGTCCCTTTGGCACTTAATAAGTGTGTCAAGCTTTTCTTATTCAGTGATCTTCTGTATTAGCTATGACATTTTGCTGGACTGTGTGTTTCAAGTTGCGTCTTTACCCAATAGTTTGAAGAAACTCTGAGTGTTAGAGGTACTGTGCTATTTCGCCTTTTAACCCCAGACTCCATCTTCCTTTCTCTCTCCCTCCCTTCCACAAATACACCTGGAGGTTTAATAGGAATTGACATCATGATAGGGGATGGTCATACAGATGGAAACTCAAAAGAAAAGGACATGGCCCCTGCCTTCAGATAGCTTACAAATGAGTTTCTTCTCAAATTTCAATTCTGAAGCGCTATCTGTGTTCCAAGAGAACAGAGTGCCAGGGTCAGTTGGTGAAATCTGATCAGTTGTGATGGTTCACAGTGTGTGTGTGGGTGGGGTGGGGGGGGGTGGATAGTGGGAAGGGGTATTCCACGAGGACCACAGGTTTGCAATGGCACAGGTTGGCAAAGGCTTCTCTGGTGGCGAGGCCAGGGCCCAGCTTCTAGGCTTGCCTCTGTCATGAATCTGACTTGGAAACTTAGGTAAGAGGCTGAGTCTCGATTTCCCTCTCTGTGACATGAGAGGCTTAGACTGGCAAACTCTGAGGGCCTCTCCAGCTTCAACATTCTACAAGTCCTGGTTCCTGCTTCTCTTAGACAAGACTGTCCCAAACACTGCCATGCATTCTTTCAGCATCACACATTTATTGGATGCCCAGTTGAGCCATCCTCTGTGCAAAATGTTATAGGGAAGCAGAGAGGTAAGATATCCCTTAGTTTCCTCTTAAAAGTCTCTTAGAAAGGAATTTCTACAGAATTTCAAGTAGTTTGATTTCTAGTATGAACTTGTTTGTGGTTTATTTTCTGTTATAACCCTTCTCACTCATTCCATAAAGGATCTGAGGCAGGCACTTTGTTAATCATAATGTGTGATGGTTAAACTCATGTGTCAGCTTGGCCAGGTGATGGAGTCCAGTTGTTCGGTCAAGGAGGCACTGGCCTGATTGTTGCTGTAAAGACGTTTTGTGGACTTAAAATCATCAGTGAGTTGATTGCATGTGTGGCTGATGGAATCCACAATCAACTGAGGAGATGGCCTTCAGCAATGAGACAAGTCTCATCCAGTCACTTAAAGGCTTTAAAAGAAGTGATGATTTCAGCAGTCAGAAAGAAGAATTTCCATTTCTATTTCAGCTGGCCAGCTTCTCCTAGAGAATTAATTGGAAATCTTTGGAGTTGCCAGCTTGTGGCTTGCCCTATCCTCACAGACACATGAGCCAATTCCTATAATGAATCTCATAATGGATTATATACATATCCTGTCAGTTCTGTGTCCCTGGAGAACCCTGACTAATACCCAGCATTAAGAGCCCTTCACCAGAGCAAGGTCTTAGGTTACCTTTCTATTGTCCCTGAGGTTAGCTGGGTAGCAAGGTAGATGGCTCTTTTAGCTGCCTTACTTTTTAATTCAAGTATCTTTTAGCACATTTTAAATTCATTTTGTATTTCTCTGTTTGTATTGTCCATAGTGGCAAAATTTTTTATCTGAAGAGTACATGTAAATGCAGGGCTGTGAAGCCTCTTCAGTACTGCTCCTTCGGTTTCACTGGCAGATTTTCAATAACAACCTGGACTCTAGTACAGAAGTTGTCAAGCTTCTTCTTAAAGGGCCAGATAAAAGAGATTTTCAGCTTTGGGGTCATTTGGACTCTGTTGCAGCTGAAGTCAATTTGCCCTTCGTCCAAGGCAGCCACGGAAAGCACACAAATGCAGGTGCTTTATTTATGAACATTGTCATTTTAATTCCATATAATTTTCATATGTCACAAAACAGTCATCTTTTGTTTTTTCCCCCCTGCCATTTAAAAATGTGAAAATATTCTTAGCTCACAGGCAGTGTCAAAACAAGGGGAGGGCTGATTTTGGCCCCTGGGTTGCAGTTTTTGGTCCCTGCTCTAGAAAGACATAACTGTCAGAGAATCCTAACACAGACTGACTCCCAGACTGTGAAGGCTGGGCTCATATGCTACGGTCATAGTTTGATGCTTCACAACCAGAATCCATGGTGCTGAGGTAACTTCCTCATAGGAATAGCTAGCAGGTGCTGGGCACTCACTCTTTTTGAGCCCACTCTGCTGGGATTTCCTCATGTGCTCATCTCGTCAGCCATGAAGATGGAGGATATTGTTACTCTCATTTAACAGATGAAAGAAGGGGGCAGACGGAAGTTAAAGAAGTTGTTCAAGCTTGTACAATGAGTGATCTGCAGAGCCAGAGGTTCTCCTGCCACTGTCCCACCCCAGAGCTCCCAGTCTTACTCTTCCCTCTCTCTGGGTAGCTGGCAGTGCTGCAGATGAGAAAAGGGAGAGAGGATGCTCTGCTGCTCTCTACTGAATCCTGTTTTGATGTTCTGATAATGCTAGCTCTTGGAAAAGAGGGTCTGGAACCCAGATAACTAAGTAGTAAGAAGACATTTCATACTTCTATGGCAATTTCCAGAAATTCTCTTTGCTCCTGCTCCCCACCAATAATGCTGACTGTTTACCCTGCAGAAAGGGTGTGATCCTGTTTTCCAAATGCTCAGAGTTCTTTAGAGAGAGCGTCAAAGGGTGCATGTGACAATGCTGACTTCTAAAAAGCTTGCAGAACAGCTCTCATTGATTTGTTTCTCAAAGCAGCTTATGATTGCATCTATTTGTGAAAAAATATATAAAGATCTGAAAAATGGTGGACTCAGCATGATATGGGGTGACTTGAAGAGGCATTGAATTGCCATCAATTATTTGCAGCCCATAGAAATTACATCCAAAGAGGAAATTTGAGCAAGGTGATGCCGTTGCTTTAAGTACAGGTCTCTGCATGCAATAAACCATGGCTTCCACAGAATCACGGTACTTGTTAGTTCTTCAAGAAGAGGTCACATTATTCCATTGTTCTTTTCTCACTTGCACTTAGAGGTTTTCAGTGGGCTTCCTGCAGTAATGCAGATACACACATACTTAGGTCAATAAACTGGAGATTTTCTGAAGAGAGTGCTCAAGCTGGGAGGTAGATTCCAAATCTCAGGAGACAGATGAATTAGCTGAGGAAGTTTAGCCTTCAGCAAAAATGAAATAGTTGGGCCTCTGTAAGGTAGTTTATCATGCAGAAGTGAGATAAGTTTTATTCTGTGTGCTTCCAGACTCCATAGATGGGCTCAGAGCATGGAAGTTCAAGGCAGAGCAAGTTTGGTAGGATGGAGGAAAGAAATTTTTAACAATCAGAGTTGACTAAAATTAATAAATTCATTCATTCAATTAAAGATCTTTGGGTGACTACTATGTGCTAGGTTCCATTCTAATCCACATGGAAGTAACAAAAATAATGAAATATAGTCTTTCTGGAAAGTGTAACAACATGTACACAAATAACAGCATTAGAAGGCAGAAACTGACAAACGCTTTATGAGAAATACCAATAAAGGGCTACGAGAGAGATTATTTCCAACAAGTTAGGCTCTAGAAGTCTTCCGAGAGGAGGCAAGAAGAGGTGGGACCTGGGCATGGCTTGGAGAAGTGGTCATTTCCAGCGTGGAGTAGCTTAAGCAAAGGGGTAGAGCAAGAGGAAAAAAGGTACAGACAGTAAAGAAAAGCTTTTGTCTAGAATCTAAGGATATGTCACAATACAATGGGAAAGGGATGGAGAGAAAGAGCCAAAGGATGAGTGACCTAGAATGCCCTGTGAAGGAATCTGGACTTTACTCCACCAGGTATTTGAGCTGAGGCAGAACATGCTTAGAGCTGTGCTTTAGGTAAAATGAGGTAGCAATGACAGACACTGATTTATAGCAGATGGGAATTGGAATCCAGCCTGGACACTTTACTTTAGTGATGGTTCCAATAAGAGGTGGTAAGGGACTGACCTAAGGGGCCAGAGGCTAGAAAGAGGCAGAGCAGGTGAATGTGGGAGATAATTCAGAGGCAGTAGTGACACGACTTCACAGTGGGTTGGATGCAAGCATAAGAGGTGAAGGGAGCTCAGAGGAGCTCAGGGTTTTGATCCTGGTCGCCTGGTCAACAGTGGGGCTGCTACTCAAACAGGGCCCAAGGAGAGGAGATGAGGCTGGGGAGGGATGAAAGAGAAAGTGTTGAAAGTATGAGCTTTAAATACCAGTGAAACATCTGATGAAAATGATCTACAAGAAGTTGGAAAAAGGCAGAGCTGAAGAAGGATCAGAATTGGAGGCAGATATTCCAGAAAGTCATCCATGGGTGTCCCCCAAGTCTGGCTTTGGGAAATTTCTTTCTCTGCCCTGGAGCAATCTTCCAAAAAGTCTGGATGATTGGCAGTCTGATTCCTGTAGAGGGAATACAAGCATCTGGTGGGCACCAGATCAGATGATTTTGCGATCTGAGATCCTACAATTCTTCACAGCCTCAATAACCTCAAGCAACTTTTCCAAAAGAATGGTGACATTCCACAGAGCATCTGATGCTGTGTAGCATAGGTAATGTACTCCTGGGAACATTAGAATGATCTAGTCCAGTTCCCTCAGTCACGTACCTGTTTAGGGTGGGGGAGGTCATAGAAGGTCCAGAGGTGGCAACCAGCCAAGAGTCATGTGTGGGGAAGAGTACCAGGGATATGTGTTGGTTTCATTCCATTTATTTTGTCTGAGTCTTAAAAGATTTCAGTCCTCTGTTTCTTTGCAAGCTAAGAGCCATGAATATAACTTCTATCTATTTAAGGCTAAGGAAAAGATAGGGGCCATTTCCCAGACAGAGGATCACTCACAGGGAGCCAAGAACAAAGGGCGAATCTAGATTAAGGAAGAGATGTGAAAGGACGTGGCTATGGGGCGCTCAGTCACGGTTGCACTTGGGTTACAGGCCTCCACCTGTCTGGATCCAACCTGTAGCGCATTCCTGAAGGACAGTGAGTCAGCAAGAGAGAGAGTTTTGTTTTTTTTGCTGGGCACTTGTTCTAAATTGGGAAATGGAGAAGAGAGAAATAAATCACAATTTATGGACGGGGCACTGGAAATAGCTTTAAGCCAGTGAGTTAGAGAGAGAGAGAGAGAGAGAACTCTGGGCTAAATAGTTTGCCCTGAATGCTCTTTAGGGTTGCTCTGTTCACCCTCTTTTCATCTCTCCTCCATTTCTTCAGGAAGCAGGCAGAGCCCTGCAAGTGAAAATAAGCATGTCATGGGTCCCCAAATCCCACTGCCAAGTATTTCTAGCCAAACATTCCTTACTGAGCTAGGAGACAAGAGACCTATTTTATTTTTTTCCTATTCTGGCTCTCTCACTAATTGTGGTAAGTCGTTCCACCCTGCCAGGCTTCTGTCACCTCATCTGCAATGTGATAGGTATGAATTTGGAAGTTTTGGAGGTTCATTCCCATTTTACACATTTCTACCCATCTCTTTACATATACAGTGGAAGGCCCATAAGTGAGGTGTTTTCTCCATCCTCTGACACGTGCTTTATAGGGTCCTGTATGCTTACCTGCCATCCATCAGTG
>PVIY010013126.1:0-47051 GCA_004026745.1 Myrmecophaga tridactyla
TAGTATCATATGGGCTCTTTTGTATTGTTGGGGGGGAGGTAAATACCAAAGCTAACATCAATGTTTCTACATTGTCATTCTAAATTAATTAGAATTAAATTACAAGTAATCAGAATAATTTCCATACCTACAAAAAGTGCCTGTAATGTATAGTGTAATCTAAAGCCTAAGAATGAAATGAACGCCTGGGCACCACCATCTGGTTTAACCTATACCTGACATATTTGAAACCCCCCACGTGCTCCTCTCTGACAACATCTCCCTCCCTCCCTGACCAGAGGTAATTGCCATCGTGAATTTACATGGCCCTTTTTAAGGTATAATTTTCATTTTAAGAAATTATAGAAAAATAATATAGCCACTCAGAATTGATCATGGTTAAAGGATGTCCTCTTTGTTTTTCATTAAATAAAATTTAAAAAACATGAGAATTGAAGCTGAGGTTGCATTTTAATTGCAAACCATCTAACCACACTCCCCTGTGCCCTAGTTGTACTTCTGCAACAGGTGAGGCATTAGTGCATCCTCAAATGACAAGAGTAACACCAGTCACTCAGCTGGCCCCAGGCCCCAGTGGGTATGGGGGAGATTCTCATAGGGCACACATGTTCTGAGAAGTGGGGAAGTCAGCAGAGTTTAAAAGTAGCTGTTATACCCTGCCCCCCCATGTGGGACATGACATCCAGGGGTGAAAGTCTCCCTGGCAGCCTGGGAGATGACTCCCAGGGATGATTCCAGACCTGGTATCAGGGGATCAACAATTCCATCCTGACCAAAATGGGGAAAGGAAGTGTAACTGATAAAGTATCCATGGCTGAGAGAGTTCAAATAGAGTCGAGAGGCTACTCTGGAGGTTACTCTTACACAAGCTTCAGTTAGACATTGCTACCTACCATAACTTGGCAAATCCCAATCAGAACCATTCCAGCCAATCCTAAAGAACACCTAGGGCAATATGTAAGATTCCACAAGGATTCCATGCACTAGGGTAACTTTCCAGAAACCTACAACCTCCATATGGGTCCCTGGACCAGATAAGTCCTGAAACCTAGAGGGCCCAGCCTCTCCAGAACATCAGCAAGTTCCGTCTCCCTACCCCATATTACTGACAGCCCCTTCCAACATGAAACATTTAGAATGGGCATAGCCCAAATACCCTTAAAGAGTGGGATAAAAAGATCAAAGGTGATGATGGAGTTATACAGAGAAGGTAAGGTTTAACAAATGAATGTGATTGCTGAATCATTGTATTAATATTTCCTTAGTCTCCAGTATCTTAGAGCAGTAAGGGGTAAAAATCTAAAATTGTGGAATTGTAACCCATCCAAACTCTGAAATCTGTTCTACAGCTAATTGTGCTGTGCTTTGAAATTTATTGTTTTTAGTATATATGTTGTTTTTCACAAAAAGAAAAGAACAGTGATGATATATATATATATATATATATTCCTTCTAGCCTCCAATGTTCTGGAGCAGGTAGAAGGAAAAATCTGAGATGAGGGTATGATGGCCCATGACAAACTCTGAGATCTGTCTTGTAACTACTTGTTTAAGAGTGCTTTGAAAACTATTGTTTTTTTCTTTCTTTGCTTTGTATGTATGTTATATTATACAATAAAAAAGTTAAAAAAAAAAAAAGTAGCTGCTATCTAGCATGACACAACTACTTGATGGACGTTTGACCCTTAGTTCTGGAAAAGCCTGCTAAAAGTCAGTTACATTAGGGACCAGAGAGGCTGATGACTGACCTAAGGTCACCAGCCAGGCAGCCTCAGTGTCTGGGTCTCCCATCAAGCTTATGATTTCAGAGGGGCTCAGTTGTCACCAGTGTGGATCACCTGAATTGTAAGGCTCTCCATACTAAATGGTCTGGTATGGGTGAATAGAACTGTGATTTAGGTTTTCTAGAAGCTGCAGATTAAGCAGAAAACTGCTTCAGATGGTGAGAAACATTTCACCAAAATCTGGCTCTCCTTTCTCTGGGAGGTAGCCCCTGCCACTTGATGTCACAGACCTTTCTTGGCTCATGATGGCTCCTTCTGGCCATCGCTCTGAAGACAGGCAGGTTCTCCATCTAAGCTCTATCTGGGTGTGAAGGAGATGGGGGTCTGGGCTAAGTCCAAGCCATCTTGGTTTTTTCTTTCTTCTTTCCTTCTTACTAAGTGTTTGATAACATTATTTTCTTGTGATTTGTTTTGACTAAATTGGAGTTGAAATTGCAAAAAATTTCCAGTTAATGGAGATTTCACTGCAATGCTATGTGATCACCAGTAGCTTGATTCATGCAAGGAAGCCCTACATGGAGACATGAAAATAGAAAGAATATGTTTGGCATGCTTGATTCTAGGAGTAGGCAATTAAAGATCTCGCCCATGAGTGGGTTTGAACTTCCTAAGAACTCAAAACGAGAAGCTCAATTTGACTATCAATAAGAAAGACAGAGATTGGTTCCTTTCCTCCAAAGTTCTGTGGTCCTTATACAGGTAAAGATCTTATGCTTAATGTCTGAAAACTCTGGCTTTTCAACAAGACCAGGTGCTCTTTGAGATAAGAATTGGGTCTCTTGGTATCATTCCCCATGTCTACCACAATATGCTACCTGGAAGGTGCTTGAAAAACTGGCAGGGGAGGAAAGGAGTAAAAATAATTACGATAATGTAAATAAGATGTTTGGAAGCCCCAGCAATGTCCTTGTTATGAAAACTCTTTTTCCCAAGGTCGAAGAGGTGGGTTTGGCATGAGTTTCACCTGTCCTGGGCAGAACGCTTCACTAGAAGGCTGGAAGGACCAAAAGAAACCTCAGCGGTTGTTGGCACAGGAGGAGCCTGTGGGATGGAGAGGGGAAGGCAAGGAAGAGAGAAAGAGCACATGTGTTCTGCAGAAACCTCTAAACAATCAAAGGCACAAATACTTATTCTTATAAATGCACAGTGTGAGGCAGATGTTTAGCCAGGATGATCCCAAGAGAAAACGCCGGCAAAAGCCAGGGAGATTCATGCTCCACAAACGAGGGATTTCCTGGGGGAAGGAGTGGCAGGTAATGGGTTCTGCACATTTCTCCTCCTGATAACTACATTACAGACAAAGTCCAAAGAGACTTCTTCTTCCTAGTGAAACCTTATTTAAATACCACCACTTATTTCAGGCAGAATTGCCCTGGTCTTGGCTGGCTTAGGCTATTTTCTCAAACCTCTATGAAGCATGTGGGGAAGAAACAGGCAGACAATGCCTCTGTGGGAGTGAGGGACACACCTCCTAGGGAATTCTCTTCCAGAAGTGCTTCAGGAGTCAACAGGCAAAGTGCCTTTCCCAATTTTGATTAGTAGCCTTCAACAAAGCAAAGTTTCCATTTGCCTGCCTTAGAGATGAGACCATAGTGAAAATGAGACGTCCCTTTTTTACAAATAGCAAAAACCCTTATTGTACTTTCTAGTTCATTCATCATTGTTTGATTTAAGAAAAAACAACCACTCAAAAAGATTAAACAATAAAAATGTATTGCCTCTGCAAAACATTTGCTATGTTTGATCCTTCTTCATTATTATAGTCTTTCCTTAGATTCTTTTGAGGCAGAGCAAAGGACTCAGAACTGGGAGTCAAAGATTTCAAACACTGGTCCCCACTTGTGACCTAAGATAGATTAAATTCCCTTTTCTGGCCCTCAGTTTCCCCATCTCTGAAACAAGAGGGTTAGATGACGTGATCTCCGGCGCCTGGGCTGCTCTGAAATGCTGAGTCTATGTATTCTTTCTCCAGGGCCGGAGTGGGTTTGTGCCTAACTGTTTTTGTTCACTGCTTGCCAACGTTTTGTTTGTTTGTTTTCAAGAGACAGGTCAAGATTTGGTGTACGAGGCCTTAAAATGGAGCAAACTCTACTGGCCCATTTTCTTTATCCAATGCAGTTAGCCTGAGCCGGATACACTGTGTGAAACCAGCCAACTCCATTTCACTCACGCCTCCAAGTGAACATGATGATGGGACAGAGAAGTGTTCATTTTCAGGTAGCTCAACTGGGTTTCTAGCACATCCATGGGGTCTAAGAAGTCACCTTATCCTCTCCACAAGCCTGCACATTCTCATTTTCTCCTATATAACTGCTCTTTACTGAGCTGCTATTATGTGTCAGGTGCTGTGCTCAGCACTGGGAAGAATATAACAGAAAGCAACAACGGGACTCCCTGAGCTCACAGCCTAGTGAGGAAACCAGACCCTGAGCCAGAGACTCACCCCAAGGCAGAGTTATACCAGGTGATAAGAAGGCGGGAACCCTGGGGATGATGACTTGAAGAACGCTTTGTGAAAAGCTGGCAGTATTTACTTCCCTCTTCCAAGCCCTCTTGCTTCTTCTGAAGGAAGGGTGTGTCTAGCAGAAATGGCCACAACGGCAGGGAAAGGCAGGGGCTGAGGTCTCCCGTGGAATCTGACTGACTGTCCTTCATCATTCCATGGGGACCTTTGCAATTTGGGGAACTGAAAAGTGAACATGATAACTGAATCTTTAGGTGATAAAGGCCTGGAGGAAACAGCAGTGGCCTCTGGACATTTCTGGTGCTTTCTGCATGATCTGTAGCCAAGTGTGGTGTGGTGCTGGGGTGTGGGAGGAAGAGGGACAGTGCTGGTGGGTTGAGGTGCCTCTGGGGACACGAGCAGTGTTTGGGCATGGACACAGTGCGTAGATGGGGAACTCAGAGGCTGCCTCTGCTTTCGGCAGCTGCCCCTGGGCTGGGTTGTCTAGGAGGGTGAGCAGGAAATGGCTTCAGGGCAGAGCCCAATTTATTCACTGTCTTTGCTTGGCCCCAGCCGGTCCTTTGCTCAGGCTTGGTAAACCCCCCAGTTCTGTAGACATTTTTATTAGCGATTGCCGTTTTATTCCCTTTGAAAATGTGGTTCGATGAAAATGAAATTTCTGATGTGTGTGTCTCAGCATTGATTTTTCTATTTGTAATAACACACCCTGGCATATCTCCTTTGATATCAAGAGGATAAAATGTCCCTAACACCATGGTCTCCATTCTGGGGTAATGGATAAAGCCTGTTTATGAGATGTCATTTATTCCACAATAGACAGTAAATAAAAGCCATTTCAAGCTTGGGTTAAATCAAAGCTTGTTCAGGATTTCAGCAGATTTGCAAATCACCTCGGGGACCTTCATCAGTTGCAGTTGCTGTTTCCCTCTTTGCTATTGACTCTCTCCCTCTCTCCACAATCCTCCAACTCTCCCCAGCCTCCCCTAGCTCCTGACTGATTTGCAAAGACAAGCGGCATGGTTAAGGACCTAGCATAACATGAAAAGTTCCTTCCCTCCATTTGAGAAATAATGTCTTTGAAAGGCAGCAAGAAATTGAGGTTACACCAACAAAAGCCAGAGTGGCAAAGGGAAGAAAAAAAGTTCGCAGGAAAATAAGATGCAAACCCGAAATGGGGAAAAGATATGAAAGGCAGCTAGCGGCGGTTCCTTTTAGTCCTGTGCAGATTGTATTTCTTTCATCCCCTGGGACTCTGTGTGCTGGTGGGAGAGGGGAGGGGAAGTGGGGGGTGGGGGTGGGCAGCCGCTCTCAGCCCTTGGGCCACCCCGAGCATCCTTGCTCTTACCCCAGACCTTTGCCCTGCAGCCCCGGCTTCCCCCTCTCCACCCCAGCCCCAACCCCTATGTATCCAGATCGTTCATGGCCTTCAGGACACAGCCGTGGCCCCAGCTCTTCCCGGAAGCCCTTGGCCTCTCTCTTCTTCCTGACTTCTCACAGCACATTAGAGTCTTTAACCAAGTTTGTCTTCCCTTATGCCTGCTTGTTTGGGAATGTGAGTATTTGCTCCACAACTAGATTGTCAGCCCCTTGAAGGCCAGCAAAGTTTGTTTTTGTTTTTTTTTCTGCGTGGGCAGGCACCAGGAATCCAACCCGGGTCTTTGCCCTGGCAGACGAGAATTGTGCCACTGAGGAACTGTTACACTGCCCTTTAATTTTTAATTTTTTTTTTTTCCGGCACAGATTTTTTAAGCTGGAGAAGTCCATATTGGGTTTCTAGTCCAATGTTCTATGCAATGCTGGAATCCCCTCTGCAGCATCCCCAATGTCTGAGGACATTTTCTTCCATTAAGCCAAAGTCTTTTCCTCTGCAATGCCAGCCCTGTCCCCCTCTGGTTTTAGCCCTGTCTTGCACAGAGATAATGGTTGAATGTAATCCTGTTTCCTCATAGCAGCATGGCATCTAGTAGGGCTCAACCATGTTCTAGTTAGAAGACTTACTTGGCTGAAGTTTATTGCTGATCATAAGAATCATTACTCCAACAATCAGTTGGTGAGCTTAGATTTAACAACACACCCCAAAATGTGTCTTAAATAATCTGAAGATATTTGGTTCATCACCACTATTAAATATTTATGGAGCAAAAGCTTTGCAAAAACTATTTTAAGTCTGTGATAGAGCGTATGATCAAAATATTTGCTGCCCCTGCCTGCACGCCCCGCCTGGAGGGAGGGCTTACATATCGCCGCCCTGTTGACTGTGTGACTTGCTCTGGCCAATGAAATGTGAGCACATCTGCAGCGGGTGTAAAATGCGCGTGAGCAGACACCTTTGCTATCACAAAGACACCCAGATCAGTGTCATTACGCTAAACTGATGAAGCTAGTTTCTCTAGGAAATTTCAAGAAATTGCAGGCATATTCTGTGCCCTCGGGAGGCTTGTAATCTAGTTGAGACGTTTATTGTCGCTGTTCGGTGCCAAATAGCAAACGCTACAGGAGCCCAAAGGAGGGAGAGTTGAGGAGGAGCTGGAGGGTTCAGAGAAAGCTGTAGGGAAGAAGCAGGATTTGATTCACCAGCTGCTCAGTGGCTTGGGATCATCTCACACGTGACCAGGCTCAGCTACACCATCCCCTGTTTGAAGGTTGGGCCTGCTGTGAACTCAGCTCCTCATGTCAAGGAATTCAGAACTGGGGCACCTCCTACAGTAAGGTGGTCAAACGAGAGCACATCCCATGCCCCTAGCATTGTGCCAGGGCAAGGCTAACTTCCATACAAATGACCCAGTAATGGTGAAGTTGTTGACATGAGAGGCAAAGATATTGGGAATAGTATTTCTTATATTAAACTGTGGTCATAACCAACTATAGTTCCATATAAATACAGTCTAGAAGAGCAGCTGACCCAAAGGAGATATCCAGAAAGGTCCTCAGCAGCTCAAGCCACTGCTGCCCCTTTGCTACCTTCACCTGCTGGAATAGTGCAGATAATCGTATCTACCTCATTTAATCCTGCCAACAGACCTGTGAGGGAGGTGCTATTGCTATCGCCATTTTACAGATGCAGGCACTGAGTCCTAGAGAAGCTAAGTGCCTTGTCCCACGTCATGCAGGGAGTAAATGGCCCAGTCAGGACTGGAACGGCAGTCTGTCTGAAGCCAAGGCTTTTACCTTTCGCTATCCTCAGCTTCCTACAACAGCACAGGGTCTGCCCCTCTCCCCCTGAGAGGTCTGTGGCAGAGCGGAGGGAGTGGTGGAATAAGCCACAGTATGGACTGCTTGGGGGTCTTGCCTGAGGGAGCCACTGGGGCAGGGATCTGCCTCTTCCACAGGAGCTGCAAAATGAGGCAGTAGTTAGAGATTCTGCAGGAATGACAAAGGAAAGAAGGAGCAAGGGTGGAAGGGAGGAGGAAAGAAAGGAGAGGGAGAGGAGGGGAGGATGTAAAGCCAAGTAAGGCCGCTAGGACCTCTGATCCCTTGAATACTTGCTCTGTGCTTCTGATTTCTCACTACTGGTGCCTGGTTGCTCTCCGTACAGTTAAAGTTGTGTCAGCAGTTTCATTAGAACCCAGGCTTTGATTTATAACCCTCCCTGCCAAAATGTGCTCCTGGCTGAAAACTGGCATCCGAGGTCTTGGGCCAAGAGAGCCATTTCTGTTAGAAGACTTACAAGGCATGGGCTTGGAAGGAGGGCCCCTTCCTGAGTCCAGCTTTCCAGCGTGACATAAAAAAGAATGGAGGTGCAGGGCCTGCTTAGAATCTTAAAGAAGCTGCTTAGATTGCCGAAGGAGGGCTCAAAAGGTCAGTTTCTTTATTACAAACACAAACAGATTTTTGTGAAAGTATGTAAAAACTGTTCACAGACATGATACTTTGGCATAACTCAATCTTGCAGATAGCATGACGAACAGTCATTAATGATGACGATAAAAGTACTCCTGGCATGCACTAACATTATCACAGAGCTGCCACATATGAGTTCACTGACACAAGCAGCCCATTTTGTAAATGGCAAAACTGAGACCCTTATAGGCTGAACGCCACGCTTGGAGGCACCCATGCAGCTCAGAGGCCCTCACGCCCCAGCAGCTATCTGAATCAGGGTTTATATACACAGAAGAAAAAATGTGGGTCTGTATGACAGCCGTTCATTTGGATTTCAGAAGAATAGGCATCTTCGGAAATTGGTCCCATCTTCTAAGCCACAAAAGGCTTGAGAAAAATAAATGTGGAAATAAAAGTGCTATTTAAGATGAGCTTCATTATTACTATTGTTATTTCAATGAGCCTATTTGGAACTGCCTGAAAACCTAAAAACTGATTAATATTTTTAGAGCATCAGAAGGTACTTTTTTTCAACTATAAATTCTTCTCTCCCAAATGGCTGAATAATCATGATCATTATCATCATCATCCCTTCCATTAATTTATTCTTTGTACACAATTTCCTGTGATTTAGCACATGTCATATTCGAACATCCCCATTTAACAGATGAGGAGATGGAAGCTCAAAAGCAGAAAGCAAAGTGTCAGAGGCTTGGGACTCAAACTTGGACGTTCAACACACTCCCCACTACACCACAACCCCTCTTGGCTTTTCTGAGTGAATGCTTTGAAGCTCAAAATTGTCCTGGCTCTGAAATTAGAAAAGAATTCACCATCCGGGATATAGCAAAATGCAGCAAAGCCAGTTGCTTTCAGGACAGACATTTCAGGGACAGGTCGCACGATGTTACACCAGCATGTTCCTGGGTCCCAGACCCGCCTGCTGGCCGAGGCCCTCCTGCTGGAGCCCCGTCCCATAAAGACCTGCCCCGGGGGGCAGGCCCAGCTCTCGCCTCCCTCTGAGCAAGACTTGGGTTGTCACCATGCTGTTATTTATGAGCCCCGCTTGCCCAATGAGTGGCCTCAAAGGGGCCCAGCCTGGGCCTTCTGTCTGGCCACACTTGTCACACGTCATTAGATGTTTGGCTGAGTGGCCTCAGGGTGAGGGGGTCAGGCGGCAGCTCCTTATGAAGCCCACCCCCCAATCTTTATGGTATTCAGGAAAGAAGCTGTAGTGCTGAGCCAGTGAGAGTAAGACGGAGAACTGAAAAATCATCGCTTAGAGAGATGGGGGCCTAAAGCAGGGTTTCTTTACCTCAGCCCTGTTGCCATTGGGGACTGGATAATGCTTTGTTGTGGGGGCCACCCTGTGCATTGTAGGACCTTTAGCCACCTCCCTGACCTCTGCCCTCTAGATGCCAGTAGCACTCTCTTCCCTCAGGTTGTAACAACCAAAAATGTCTCCAGACATTGTCAAATGTCCCTTAGGAGGCAAAATTGCCACAACACCCAGCTAACTCTTACTGTGAAGTAAATTGGGCAGCAGGTAACTTAAACTATGACCATGGCAAGCCCACGTGTCTCCCAAACAATAACCATTTATCGAGCAGCCTAACTATGGCAGGCATTGTACCAGCATCGTCTTGCTTAATCATCACAGCAACCTGCCCTCCTTTTTCAGATGAGGAAACTGCAGTTTAGACACGTGAAATGATTTGCTCGAAATCACTCAGCTGGGAAATGACAGCATTGGGTTTGAAGTTCAGGTTTTCTGACGTCGGATTCTGGATCTTTCCGCGGTCATGGAGCTTGATTCCCAGTGTGAGGGCTTGGCAAACCCAGCGTGTTAGCGCCTGAACGCTTCACGAGTACATACGTGGCCTGGGACAAAGCACATTTGTGTCACATCCTCTGACGGTCTCCACTGAGCTAAGCAGGGTCCCTCACACCTGGAGCTCTCTTCTCCCTTCTTGTGCTCAGAAGCAAGCTCCTGGCCCCCAAGTAAGGGGGCCGCAGGACCCAGGAGTGGGGAAAGACTTCATACCTGTCTTGGGACACTTTCATGGTAAAAAGATCCCTAAGGAGACAAACCTAAAGCAATAGCGTTCTAAAGTGCCACATTTTGACCACTGTATCAGGTAGGTAAAGAAAACTCTTTGGGCAGGAGTTTTTCAAAGGCCCTTAAATCAGTAAACAACCTCGGGGATTCCATTTCTGTAAAAAGTGAAATGCTTGTATTAAAAAAAAAATAGAAACTTGATCAAGTAGTTGCAATTACCTTCTAAACAATTTTACCTAAGTCTTTATCATAAGTCATCTTAAACCCTCTGTGGAAATAAGTTGCAAATTTCTGAATATCCTTTGTACTTAGGTCAAACCAGCAAGGTGCCTGTCCCCAGAAGTAGGCCATGGATTCTGGAGTTAGAAGCATTAGGTTATAAGCCAGAACAACAGACCAATCTTTCACAACAAATTGCACAACCCTGAGCTCTTCTCAGCTCCCTTCCCTGGATTGCATGTCCCACCTGGGTACCCCAGTTGGTCCAGCTCAGGGTGCAAGTTGTGGCTAAGAATTTAGTTTATGGACTCATCAACCAGATTTCTTCGCCTTCTGCCCTTTGACATGTGCTTATCTGGATTTCAAGATACACCAGCACCTCTTGACTCTCTGATTTTGTTGAACAGATCTCTTCCTTTGCTAAATAATTCATAGACATTTATTATTTCTTCTTATTCTCTCCTCAGGACATGCAAACCTTGAGTTTGCAGAAGTTAGAAAACATTTAATGCTCCCCATGCATTGCAGCAATATGCAGGCCATAGAAGTCATAAGATGCATAGGTAGAGTCCAAAAGGGACCAGGCTTCTTCTGCACTGGAGGGATGAAGAAAAGTGTTGGAAGCTGGGCAGCCTTTCCAGTTTTCCCAAGTCAGGCTATCCAAGAAAAGCATTAAAAAATTTTTTTTAATTCAGATTTGAGGTGAAAAATATTCACATCCTTGTTCACTGCTAAATGCACTTTCCAAAGCCAAATAGAAGCAACTATTCAGTTATCCCCTGGATTGTTGGGGCTGGGTGACTAGGGTGGGTGGCAGGGAGGAGGGGAGACTGTGCTGAGACTGGATGGCAGGGGTGGTATGAGGTCAAGAGGGGTAAAGGTGTGCTCCTGGCCAGGTCAGGGGGCCACGGGCACTGCCGGAGAGGAAGCCCAGGGCAGGTTTCAGGGATGGCGTTTAGCTGTTTGATTTGATTCTTGTCCAGCTAGAAGGCTGCCACAGGCCCTCGATGCCAGGTGAGCCAGTATTAATTCTGTTTTTGTTTTTCCTATCCAGAAAGCTTCAGTCCTTTCCCTTCCTGTGCCTCTGCTTCTCCCAAGATGCTGCAACAACTTGAGGGCCTTTCCTGGTCATGAAATCAACACATGATTAATAAATTGTACTCTTTTCATAACTTGGATATTAGCACCATTTTCTTGTACTGTGTTGTACACCCATCGCTCAACACACTTTCACCTCCATTAACTCATTTGGATGAACCGCACCTTTCTTAAATGGGAGGGAATACATGAGGACATGTGGATGGGGAGAGGCAGAGTGGTAACAGAGGTCCAGAGGGGTGGAACCACCTGCTCAAGACTACAAAGTGTGTTTCACCGGTGGGTCTCTGGGACCTGTAATAGCTGTTTCCAGAAGGCAGGATTACCAGAACGGGCTTCCCAGCAAAACCCAGAAATTTCAGTTCTTCTGAAAGATGCCACCACCCACAGCATTCAGCCCAGTCCTCCTGAAAAATGGGACTCTGTGGGTACCCATAGCACCCAGGGACCAGGTGTGGAGTAGGGTGCAGGAGCAGGAGGTAGTCATTCAGGGCTGAAACCCCATCAGCAGGAACAGGCCATGTAAAAGGGAGCCATAGCTGCCAATTTCCATTTTCATTGGAGTGGTTGGTGCTTAGTAATCCAGAAGCTTTATTTAAGGGCTGACCTCCGACCGGGCCTGTCATTCTAGTGGCAGGTGCCTGATAGCCACTGGAAATCAATAGCCGGCATGAAGGTCACTTCCTAGAAAAACTGGGGCTATCAACGTGTCAGTTCCAATGAAAGATTATAACCAACCAGCAGAGAAGTTTATCTGTGGCTGAGAGCTCATCTGAGCTGGGCTCGTTGTGGGCTGTGTGTGTACACAAGTGAGTGTGAGTAAGCATGTGTGCATATGTGTGTAAGTGTGTGCATGCATGAAACAAAAAAATGTGTGTGCATGAGGGAACGTATGAATATGTGCTTTTGTGTCCATATGAATGGGCATTTTATGCACATATGTGCACTTGTATCGACATAGGTGTGCATATATGTCTGTATAACTACATGTGACAGTGTGTGTGTAAGAGTGCTGTGCATATGTGCTTTGTGCATATATGCATTTGCATGTACACTTTATGTCTAGGTGTCTGCACATATGATGTGTGTGCACGTGAAGAGTGTGCAAACACACATAGCCATGAGTGTGAATGCCCACACGTTTGAGTAGGTGAAGTTAAAGGTGCATTTGATTATTGGCTTGCACACATCTTACCACCACATGAAATAGGGGCCCGGACGCTGCCTACCCCTCCAGTCTCCCCTTCTCCCTCCACGCAGGAGGCTCACCGGCCTCTCACTTCCTTGAGGATGCCACCCACTTTCTTTCTCAGGGTGTGGGCACAGGCTGTTTGCCCTGAGGAGTTTCCTCCTCTCCCTCTTCCCGTACCCAACTCCTTCCTGTTATTTGATTCCCAAATTAAATGCCACTCCCCTAGATACACTTCCCTAGAGATGTCCTTATGTGTGAATCCTTCATGGCAGTTAAAACAGTGCCTGAGAATTCTACCTCTTTGTTTAGTTAATTACCTGTTCTCTGTCTCCTCACAGCTCCCCACCACCACCATCTCTGGGTGGCTGATCCCTCGCAAGGGTATATAAATACTCCAGCAAATGTGTGGCACAAACCACATGCTCATCCTTTCAGAGAAGAGGGGTTCCATATGCTGAGGGATTTCACAACCTTCACCCCTCTGGGCCTCAGTTTCCCCATCTGCAAAATGACAATACCTGCCCTAGCTACTCCATGAGATCAAATGAAATAATTAATGTAAACAATTTCCTCTTGAGAAGCACAAGCTGCCATGTATATGTAAAATATTTTTGTTTGATTACGGGCCAGTACCACTCAGAAAGAGATGTGCAGATAAGAGCAGCAGAGATAAGCCAAGTTCCAGAATGGTTTTCTCCATATTATTCATTCCATTTTAAATACACTTGTAAATGCAGAGTCCTCTCTAGGCCTTCATCAGCCAGGGAGCTCCAGTTACCTTCTGGGCACCTGTGTTAGGAAGGTGTGCTAGTCCCGTCCTCTCATGAATGAGTCAATTTGGGTAGGTTGAAGAGTGAATGCAAATGTATCTCTCCTTGAAGAAAAAAAAAAAAAAAAATATATATATATATATACACACACACATATAAAGAATGAGTCAGTGCTACCCAGGAAGATGGTTTGTTCCACATGGTTGCTATGGGAACCTGGAGCCTGGTACCAGGTTTGCCTAAGCACCACAATTGTTAAGCAGCACAAGGCGATGATTTGGGAACTGCATTGTTTTCTCTACCCCTCCACTGCTGAGCTGTGGGACCTTATGTCAACATCACCTCACTCTTTGGGCCTCATTTTTCTCATATATAATAATAAGGAATCTAAATGGTGAAAAGAAATCTCTCCAGTTCCTTCTTGCTTTGCACATGTGAGATTCTAAGTCATATCCCTTCCCTAAATCTCAGTTTCTACATCTGTTAAATGGGGGTGCACTTTCTGTAAGTCGTTGAAGGGAAGTAGTAAGAAATAAGAATGCAGTCAAGATGTAATTTTCAAGTCTTCTGGATCCCAGAATGGTGTCTCTTTGTTTTGTAAGACAGAGTTTTAGCGATATTAATTCTCATAGGTGCAAATTTCATTCTTTCATTCATTTATCCAGCAAAGCTGCAATGAGCAACTACAACATCATGGTGCCAAGCACAATGGAATTAACAGAGGGTTTGAAGGTGGCCAGAGACAGCGGCTCTGCCTTAAGAAAACTCATGGTCTCATACAGGAAGCAGTCAAGGAGAGAGGTGATTTAACCTAGCAGGAGTCAGCACCCAATCAGTGACCTACCGTGGAGCCTCTTCCTCCCTAGGCCTAGGAAGGGGAGATGACCTCCCTCCCGTCCCCTACTGCCATATAAGTCTGAAATTCTTCCTAAAGGCCTTGCAGAGACCCTTACCTGTAAGAAAAGTCCAATACTAGCGCCAATACATGGAATCTCAGTATAAGCTCTGGTAGAAACCCCTCATTTCATGTGAAAGGGCAAGGAGCCAGAGAGGGAGAGTGACCTACCCTAGGTCACACAGCCCAGGACTCCTTGCCAATGGCCCACAGTTGGTCCCTCTGCTGCACACTGTTTTACAGACTGAGCAAATTCTCCATTTCCAGTCTCACTGGGTGGGGAGCTCACACTCCTGCTTCTCTATGACCTGAAATCATAGGGGGAATTCCATTCCTTAGCAAAAGAAAAAAAGAGAAGTTAGGGGACATCACTTTGTTTCAAGTCATAATCCTGTCCATCCTCTGGACCCATAGGACCTGACCTCCTCCCAGGACTGAATCCTTATCTAGAATTGTTCCTCTTATCCTTCACCTCCCATTGATCAAAGTCCTGCCCTCCGGGTGCCTGAGTGATGGCTGATGAATTCACAGTAAGATGTGAATGGCTGACAGCTAGCTCTTCAACTGCACTTGTATTGGCAAAGAGAGTGCCTGGAGGTACAAAACTTTCATAACTCCTTACATTTGTTTGACAATTGTAGTTATAGAAGTTTTGCTCAAATCTGGGTTTAGTCACTTAGGAGCTTAGATCTTATTAAAGTTATTTAACCTCTCTGAGCTGCAGTTACCTCATTGGGAAAATAAGGATACTAATTAGACCCCATGATATCAGGTGAGAATTCGCTGAGCATGCAGCATAGCCTCTGACTGAAAATAGGTGCTTAAGAAACATTAGTTCCTTCCGAAAGAGGGAAGCTGCCACCCATGGAGATTTTGGAACTTGCTCATGAGAACTGCCTATGAGCGTCAGGCGGGACGGGTTGCTGAGCAGCTCTTGGCGAAGATGCAAAGCTTCTCCTGACAGGACGACAGCACCCGGCCTGACTGGGTGCCAGATGCCTCAGGCTGAATTCCGGGCCCCGGAACGGTGTGAAGAGGCTGCTGGGCAAGGTATCTGAAACTGTCAGAGGTTCCTGACGTCTCTCCACTCCCACCAGGAGGGTGGCCACAGGGACCTGGTCACACAGTTCACTGCTCTGGGACTTTCAGCAAGTAGCGTCCCATCACCAGGGCCAGGCTGTGCAGATCCGGGTGGCCCGAGGGAGCCCGCTTTGCTGGCGGGTGTGTGGCTGTTGACGTGTCAGGTCAGCCTGGGCAGGGTCTCTCAGCATCTCCCAGCAGCGGGGGGCTGTGAGGACCGGCTCTCTGGGGCACGAGCTCACTCGTCCATCACCCGTTTGTGAAGGCAGGGCTCAGATAGCTCGCTGTGCTCCTGCAGGGAGAGGCAGTCGAGAGACTGCGAGCCCCTCTGCCTGGCTGCAAACCTCCAGATGGTGAGCAAGGGGCCCTGACTCTTTCTGGGGGGGATCCACCTTCCTCTCAGCCAAGGCAGGGATCCTGACATCTCCTGTCATCAGCCAATGGGGGGTGTTTTTCTCCGTCATGTCTTGAGAGGGCTGGCCTTTGGAAAGCAGCACTGCTGTGACTCCTGCCATAAACCAAAGATTTCTTCCATAGAGTGAGAGTTTACCTCTTTTTTCTGCACCAGGGCTACTGAAGAGACATTCACTGTTTTGCTTACAGAAATCTTGCCTGAGGAGCTCACAATAGAAGAAAAAAGACTCTTTTTTTAATTATTATTATAAAAATAAAGCATGCCCACTGGAAAGGATATGGAAAATTTGGAAAAGGAGAAATGTCAAAATCATCCACAGTGTCACTCTCCCCAAACCCTGCTAACATTCTATGTATTTCCTTCCACCATTTTTTTCTGTTCACCATTCTGCAAATGTAGACATCATATAGTTTGTCTTCTACCTTTTTTCACATGCATAAACATTTTCCATATTATAATCTATTTATAGATTTCTTCATCTACTCTTTTCCTCCCCCAATATTTTATGATGAAAATTATCAAACATAGAGCAAAAGTGAAAGAATTTTACAAGCAATACCATTTAGCTTTCTTCTAGACTCAGCCCATTATAATTTCTTCTTTCTGCAGGTATTTATCAAAGGTCCAACATACTCGGGACCCCGTGTTAAATGTCAGGATGCAGGCGCGGGTAAATCTGAGTCCCTCCCTCAGTAGTAGAGTATCCAGCAGGGAGGAAAACAGCCCACCCATCCCACATGCTCACAGTTGGGGTACAACTGCTGCCTGGGCGGGGCTGAGAGAAAGGCCATTGCAGCCTCACCGGTGTCCAGGATGGGACAGACGCCTCATTGCTTTTTGTCAATGATTATTGAAAATACATCAGAGCTGAAATACTAGTCCTCTAGCAAATTCCTCGTGGGGACCACTCAGACTTTGGAAATGCCAAATAAATGAGGCATTGCTGTAAGATTAGGACCCCATCCCATTTACAATCCAGGTGCCTCCACTCTGAAAAAAATGATGCCGTTGGACTGGCTGGCGTATGCAGCACCCCCAGCTCTGACCTATGATACAACCATGTCCATCCTCCCCAAGCCGAGGGTTCAGGTCATGCAGAATGCATGGGCTCTAACACTCTCTTTCTCCTTGTCTCCTGGCCTGAGCAGCCTCAGTCAGCCTGAAGTAAGGAATGGAAAAACACTACTCTGAAGAGCATCTTTGTGCATACGTAGTCTGGATTTGGGAGTGTTTTTCTCAATTAGAGGCTCATTGAATTTCTCATCTGTCAAATAGGGTTAAATAGTACCTCCCTTATAGAGTTGCCATGAGGATGACATGAGTTAACTGTAAAAAGTGCTTAGAAGAGAGCTCCGCACAGAGAAGTGTTCTGTGAGTGTTGGTCAGCGTCATCCTGCAGAACGAAAGCTCCAGGAGGACCAGGATTTGTGCTCCCCACTTGCTCGTCCCTGGTGGTGGTGGTGTGGGTTTGGATCAGAAACGCCTCAAGAGCAGGACACACCTGCCTCTCTTACTCGGGAGAGCCGCTGGCCTGCCTCCTGTGATGCGGAAGTTGAGCCCATGCTTGTTAAAAGTGCAGGTCCTGGGTCACGTCCCCCACCCCGGTGTGCAGGGAGGCCCCAGTGCTGTCTCCAGGGCACGCTGAACACATCTGGAACTAGACTGTGATCCAGAAGGCGGCAGCAGCCACCCAAGCCCCACGTTCACTTGAATCCCCCACCTGCCCTCCCCACCCCCACCCGCTCTCCCCACCCCCACCCGCTCTCCCCACCCCCACCCAGCCACCACTGCAAGGACAGGAGAACCGTTCACTGAGTGTCTTCTCGGTGCCAAGTCCTTTCACATGTGTTTTCTGTTATTGGATTCTCTCCAAGATCCCATGAGGATTTTATAACAGCTGAGGAAACTGAGGCTCAGGGCAGCAAAATAATAGCAAGCCCTAAAATGTCAGTAAGCGCAACCCATGGCAGATGGGAGAGAAGAGGAAAGAGAAAATTGCTTTTTCTGCCCTGCAAGAAGCTATATCCACAGCAGATCATCCAGAAAACCCAAGATGGAGATGGGGAAGGTGCTGGAGGAGAATCCATGCAGAGACTCCTGTGACCACTTAGGAAGCCGGCAGGAAGGGATGCAGCAGCTCCGTCTCCCCTGGAAACCCAAGGCGCAGGCAAGCCCCAGGGGAAGAGGCAGGGTGCTGGTCTTTTTCAGTGCTTAAAGCCTTGGGTCCCTCCAGAGATGTCTGCCCACAGGCTGTAGAGACTGCATCGTGTCCAATGCAGACATTCAGGCAAGGAAAGTCCTGGCAAGGTATGCATCTGCTGTGTATAGAGAGGCAGGCCTCCTCCTCTTGACAAGCTTACATAGGTACAACACTTGCACAGTATTTTGCAAACCTTTCTGGACTAAGCCTCAGAGTTAAGGAACACATGTCACATTGTGACCCAATGTGTATATGTTTGTGTATCTGTGTGTAGATACATGGACATACTGAAATTAAAGTTTCCTGAAACAATTTTTAGACTTATCATCTCTAATGCATCCTGCTATTTTCTGTTCTTCTAGTTTCTATTCCTTTCCTCCTTCTGCTTTCCTTCCTCCTTCTGGTGACAACCCACCAAACTGATTTCACAACTCACTCCTAGGTCACAGCCCATAGTTTGATGGAGAAGGCAGTGCAGCCAGGAAAGAATCAAGTGCCATGTGATGCATTGTGGATCGTGTGAGCAGCTCAGAGAAAAGAGAGATTAGAAAAGGCTGAAGCAACACGGGAAGCCTTCCTGCAAGGGAAGCAACTAGAAGTAGACTTAGAAGAGCAGCTTGCTTTGTTCAGTTTAACAAGCTTTTTATCAATCCGCTACCATGTGCCAGGCTCTGGGCTTGGCTCTGGAGTAGCAAGAGGCATTTGAACAAGATCACGAAGAAAACGGGCATGTGAACCTGGGCGGGGAGGGGGTGCCCAAGGGAAGGAATGGAGGTGGGAGTGCGGTGTGTCCATGGGGACAGTGGAGAGACCAGTGTGGCTGAGTGGTAGGTGGGCTGGTAAATTGCCTTTGTCCAGCATCAATCATACCTCTCATTTGCAGAGAGCCGTGGTATTTTAAACCCTTGCACATGACACCATTTCATTTGCTACTCACAGCCACGTGGTGAAGCGTGCGGTGTTTTATTGTCACTCTCACTGCACAGGAGGACTCTGTGAGGCTGAGGGAACTCAGTGTCTTGGGCAAAGGTGCACAGCTGAGAAGCAGCAGAGTCAGGCCTGGAGATCAGACCTTCTGGCTTCATGCTTTAGGCTGTCTCCAGACTCAAGATCTAGGCTTCCAGGATTTGAATCCCACCTTCCCCTTTATAAGCTGGGTGCCTTTGATCAGGCCCTCCCTGGCCTCAGTCTCTTCATTTGCAAAGAAGGGATGATCCTGATGCTTGCCACACAGAGCTGTTGAGAGGGTCCATGAGTAAATATAAGCCTCATACAGCAGTGTCTGGCCCTGAATCAGCATCATGTAACAGCATTATTGAACAAGTATTCGCTGAGGGCTGAAGATGGGCAGGTCAGAGTTGTGGGAAGGGGTGTGGAGACATGGAACACAGAAGTACACAAATGATTTCACTATAATTGTGGTAAGTGATGAAGAGGAAATGAACCAGACGCTATGACATTGGGTAACAGGGGCCCTAATGTCATACCAGAGATCAGGAAAGGCTTCCCGAAAGAAGTGGCATTTAAACTGGGATCCAAAGGACAGGAAGGAGTGAGCCAGACCAGAAAGGAAGGTGAGAGCTGTTTAGACAGAGGGCCTGGCAAGCTCAGGAGCCCTGAACCAGGGGGAACAACAGAGTCCAGAGAACCATTTATGTCCCTTTGGCCAGAGCAGAAAATGCCAGAAACCATTGTCTTCTCATCCTTGTCTCTATGATCCAGACGGTGCTCACCCGGGTTCATTGAATCCATCACTTTCTGGACATGGGTACAGACTCCCTGTAGCTTGTCTACATCACTGCAGTGCACAGTGACAGGGAATGTTTGTAAACACAGGGGATGGATCCAGCCAGCCACTCCTCTCTAAATCTTGTCACCAGAATCGCCGTGTCTCGAGGCACGCCGACTGCACAGCATTCATACATTCTCATTTACGTGGGGTGATCAGACAGTCGGCTTTGCCCCAGACAGTCCTGGTTTACGCCTGTGCTCCCAGCACAATTATTCAGTGCCTCCTTTCACTTTCAATGGTGCCCCAGTTCTGACGATAAGTGAAGTGTTCATCTCAACTCTGGGGCACACAGATATCTTAGCAGCGTCTGACAGATGCATTCAAAGGTGCCACTCTGTAAACTAATCTTCTGTTTACTGTAATGAGTTCCCACTTCCTTGGGATTTCAGCCTCCCAGGCCCTGCAGTAAAAGTCCTCTCCTCTCCAGAGTTTTATTTCCATTTCCTTTGAGGACAACCCACTTATTTCCACCTTGGGACACTTCAGCCTAGCTACATGACCACATTCCAAAGAGCCCCTTTGGGCAGTACACTGGAGTGGAAAGGAGAAAGAAGAGCGCCTCTAATGACCTGGGTGTTAGCTCTAGTTCTGCTGTACCTGGTTCATTGACCTTGGGCAAGTCATTTCCCCTGGCCAGACTTGATATTTCCCTTTATTGAATGAGGATAATACCCCAGTATGATGAGGGTGACGTGCATATATTGCAAAGGCAAGGAGGAAATAGTGGATATCCCAGTGTGGGACGCCTGGCCATGGTTTAGAGATATTGACAGTGAGATAGCATAATAAACAGGCTAATAATAATAGTGTTTTAAAACTTCAGGACTGCCTCCTAGGTGGCTGTTCCCTGAGCAGGAATCTGTACACTCCTGCCATCCTCACGGTAGCTGCCAGAGTCAGGACTAAACCGAACTGTCAGCAAAGAAGGAGGAAGCAGGATGGGCGTGCAGATGGACAGGGGGCAGTGTGGGCAGAGGCAGGAGACTGTCACTCTAGCAGCTGCGGAGAACACCAAGCATGCAGAATCCTGGTTACCTCGGACAATTTTTTTCTTTCTTTTTTTTTTTTTTTTTTTTTTTTTTTTTTTTTTCATTTTCCTTTTTGGAAACTGGAGATCCCCGCGCCAAGCCCTCCAAGCAGCCCCGACTTTCCATGCAATAAAGCAGCAGTGAGAAAGGCTCAGAGTAATTAAGTGGCTGACGCACAGAAGAAGCCGTTACAAAGAATTGACTAAATTGCCCATTCATTAGCAGCTCGGCATGGAAGGAGAATTACAAATAGACGGCAGAGCCCGCAGTAATTCAATCTAACCTTGTACTTACAGAAAACAATGAGATAATGAACAGAAAAATTACCAGGCACATATTGTATTTTGTTAAAGGGGCGGGTGGGGGGGGGCACGGGGGAGGTGGGGGGCGGGGGGAGCTCAGGGACGGACTGGCACATGCAATGCTAATGGCCTCGCTCAAGCTGAGCAAACGTTTCTCCAACACAATCATAGTTCTCAGTCTAAGGGCCTCTGGGGAGCTGAGATGAGGCAAGATCGCGAACAAAAAAATGTAATTTATAAGGCGTCTGTGGACTGGAATTTATCATCGGATCCGCTCGCCGCCGCTCAATTGATATGTAGTTGATTTCAAACAACACCCCCCGGGCGCCCAGAGGGAACATTTTTTAGATTTTACGCTTGGATATATCTGTTTAACTCGCCATTTACCAAAACAACGGCTGATGACAGCACAAACCAGTCACTCTGGAGAAAACACGCGCACACGCTCTCATACACACGCGCGCACACGCACGCACACACACACACACA
The DNA here is from genome assembly GCA_004026745.1 of Myrmecophaga tridactyla. Lineage (NCBI taxonomy): Eukaryota > Metazoa > Chordata > Mammalia > Pilosa > Myrmecophagidae > Myrmecophaga > Myrmecophaga tridactyla. The sequence goes on from PVIY010013126.1 coordinate 21,610, forward strand.
CAGGCGTTCAAGAGCAGAGGCAGCCATAACAACAGCAAAGAAAGCTGCTCAGTCCAAAGACTGCTGTGAATCTGGAAAGGGAAAAGGGAGGAAAGAAAAAAAGAAGTCAAAAGCTCTAGCCTTTCTCTGTGACTTCACAGGGCTGAGGATGTGTTGTTGGGTTTTAGAGATCACACTTTGGTTTTCACACCCAACACCTCCCACACTGTTGCTTGAACAGCTTAAAAAGGCTCAACCCCATTCCAACTTGGTCCCCCCAGGGTCTCAGGCACTGTCAGCCCCTGTCTGGGACCAGAACTTGATTCCTTGATGATGCAGAAGCCCCAGGACCAAAATGGACAGGGAAAGAGTGGCAGTCTCCACAGAGCAGAATGGGGAGGGAGGAAATTGGGTACAGGGCAGAGCTTTGCTGGTCCCTTCCCAGGGCTACCAGGCCTCCAAACATGGTGTTGGAGAGAGGGAACCTTAGAAGAGTATTGCTAAATCCCCACAGATAGTTCAGAGGCAGCGTCGACAGGTCATTCTGTGTTGGGGGCACCGACTTACCTGCCCCTTGGGGTCCAGGTGGGGCATAGAAGGAGCATCAAGTACATTTCTGGGTTTAGCGAAGCTGCGTGGTGAAAAGCCAGGCTGAGGACTGAGGACTTTTTCTTCCCATCAGAGTCTCTGCACCTTGGACAAAGTCTTTAGCATAGTGCTTAGTGATAGTGGAGGAAATGTTGGGACAGTTCCCGCCTGAGGAATCCGAAAAACACTGTGGCTGTGAAAGTGAGAACGCATCCCTTGACTCCACACCTTCCTCCAAAACAAATACGTCTCACCGGCACCTCCAGTCATGGGGTGCTCACAGCACTGAACCGTGTGAGGACAACCTTGCAATTTGTCCCTAGCCCAAGCTCTGGGGCTAATGGCCAGGATGACCAGCCAGTAGGGGGCAGTCCAGCCCAATGGGAAGAAGACTAAAATGGACCTCCAGAAAATTCTGGGTTTATGCCTATTTGACTACGGATTCATCATGAGGTCCTCAGAGCACTATCACTTCCAGTCTCAGAGATAAACTATCCCTGATGCTCCCTGACCTTATGTCCATCTTGCAGGGATACTATCAAACAAATAAATATCTGTGATGAAAGTGAACTATGAAAAGTCTACATAAATATTAAATATATCAAAGAATTAAACCAGTAGTTCTCAAAGTATAGTCCTGGGACCAGCAGCAGCACCACGTGGGAAGTTAGAATGGTAAATTCTCGGGCCCCACCCCAGATTTACTGATTCAGAAACTCTGAGGATGGAGCCAGCAGTCTGATTTAACAAGCCCTGCAGATGATTCTGATGTATGCCCAAGTTTAGAAACTAATGATCTAGTTGGTACAGACTGTGCAACTTGCTGAGAGTTCAAAGGGCAGTTGAGAAAAATAGTTTTAGAGGTTGATAAACAGCTTGCAGTCAACCAAAAAAACATGCCAGAGATTACAACTCATACTATTAATCAAATATTCGTGTTTACATTTGAATCATATAGTGTGCTTTTCAAGCAATTTCAAATATCCAATTTCAATTGATTTTTTAATTCATTCTATGAGATAGGCAAAGGCACATAATACTGTCCCAAGAAGCACACTGACTCAACAAAAGTTACTCAGTGACAGTTGAGGTGAATAAAACTTAGAACTTTGCAGTATCTCACGCTGCCTTTTAATCACAGATATTTCCTATTAGCGAGTTCATAAAATATTTGTCTTTTTGTATCTGGCTTATTTCATTGTACATGATATCTTCAAGGTTCATCCATGTCGTAGTATGTAACCAAACTTTATTTCTTTTTACAAAAGCTAGGAATCTTGACTCCTGGGTGAAACTACCTACACGGAGGCAGAAAGCTGGCTGAAAATGGATACCTTTGAATGCTGATTGTTAAATAACAGTCACCAAGTGCCCATTTGACACAATCTCTATTTTTCTTTCTTTCAGATATATACACCCACACACACTTGTGATGTTAGATGAGAGTCATGGCATCTCAGAGGTCATATCTTCAATAGGTTACCCAGTACAGAAAACCTTCCTGATGGGTCACTCAACCTCTTCTTGAACACCTGCAGTGACCGGGAACTCACTGCTGCACCAGGCATTTGGGAGATGCTACATCAAGTCATCATGTGTTTCTCAAAAAAGCCTTTGGGCGTCATGCGCTGATCTCTCCCACCCCTCACCTCTGATGTGTTTCCTTTTTCCAGAAGCTCTTTGAGGATGCAGAGTCTCTAGGAGGTATCAACATAAAAGTGGCTGAGTTCCAGCCCCCACTTCAGGAGGGAACTCCTGTCTGAATTTAGTGGTCAGGTAGAGCCTGGGGTGCAAAGAGACTCCTTGTAAAAGTCAGCAGGAACTACCCATGACTTTCAGCTCCTACATGCCAAGTCAGCCCCTCTCTCTACACCTCCCAGGAACTCCAACTCTCACCCCTAAAGCAGTCAATTAGGAAAACAGTTTCGGGAGCCTGAGGAAGTCAGTGACAAGACTCAAAGGAATCACTTGAAATCCAGGAAGACACAGATGCCCATCATGAGTAAGAGCTTTCATTTTCTTATTCTTTCAATCAACTTTCTCACTTCCATTTGCAGCCCCTCAGGATGGAAGCAGTCTCTAACACCTGACGTGGGCAAGGGACCAGACGTTAGAGGGGCTTATCAGTGAGGGGCCATTCTTAGGATCACTGTGCCCATGAATAGCCAAAATCAGAAAAGCATAAACAGTGAATTAATGGGAATTGTATGTTTAATGAAACTCTTATCTCATGCAAGGATTAATGAGTTATTCTTGATAGGGAGTTAAAGACACCCTTTTTAATGAGTGAAGATAAATGGTCTCACTATGACCCTTCATTAGGCAGCTTCCTTATTTTTTTCCATTCCTTACTTCAGGTTGACTGAGGCTGTTCAGGCCAGGAGACAAGGAGAAAGCGAGCATTAGAGCCCATGCATTCTGCATGACCTGAACCCTCAGCTCTGGAGGGATGGACACGGTTGTATCACAGAAGGTCAGAGCTGGGGCCACTGCATACACCAGCCAGCCCAAATGCGTCATTTTTTCAGAGTGGAGGCACCTGGATTGTAAATGGGATGGGGTCCTAATCTTACAGCCATGCCTCATTCATTTGGCATTTCCAAAGACTGAGTGGTCCCCATGAGGAATTTGCTAGAGGACTGGTATTTCAGCTCTAATGTATTTTCAATAATCATTGACAAAAGTCCTTTCAAAATTTATTACATATTTCCTTGTTAAACAAATTACATTTTCCAAGCATAATTTAACCTTTTCTCACTGCACATTATCATCAGTATGAACATGCATTAATGTGCTGGGTCAAAAAAAATGATATTGAGGTGCGTAAGGCTGTTTACCCCACACGGAATAGTCCCAGACTGCTGACATTTTAGTGTACCTGGGTGCGAGCTTAATAATTCTATTTCTTTACTTTTTATCAGAATTTCAACTGCTACTTTTTGCTGTTAAGAAACGGTACAGTGAAATAGAAAGAAAGGTAGAAAAGGAATCCTTAGACTATAAGGACTGGACCCAGGAAAGATTCTCTCTTGCTCATCAGGGTTTACTCAATGCCCAACACAGGGACAGGGACAAAGTAGGTGATTGATAATTAGATGATGAATAAATAAGTAAATAAAATGACTCAGTTGATCATCCTGGTCTCACTGCTTGCTAGCTATATCACTTTGAGCAAGCCCCAAGCCTCAATTTCCAAGTCTGTAAAATAGGAATAATAATAATACTTTACTTTAGGGTTCTTGCAAAGATCAAATTAATTAATAAAAGCGTTGATATGAAAGTGTTTGTGAACTGCAGAGTGCTATACAGAGCATCTGTGATACATAATGATAAGCATGATCTTGTTTTATGATTATCATTACATATCATGGGTTTCTGGGGAGTGGTTTGCACTTCCGGCTGTAGGTCTGATACCAGTGACCTTGGCCAGTTAAGTCAGTGGTTTAAAGATAACAAGGCAGAGGTAATGGGCTTGGGGCTTTCAGCTTGCATGCAGGGTATGCTGTGTGGCCCAGCAGTCTCCTAGTTGGCTCATTTTGGCTGGCGATGTGTCCCCTGGACCTACTCCTCTGTCCCCCCTGAGCCCTGTTCTACCTCATCATTCCTCCCTAACCCCAGGCCTCTATTGGCCCATCTCTTTGATCTCAATGGATGTGAAGAACATCCACTTAAAAATAGGTGGGACTCAACCCATGGTCCTTTCAGGGGAGAGCTAGATTGGGGTTGCTAAAGCAAGGGGCTTTCAGCCTTTCTCCTGATCCTATTTGACATGCTATTTTGATCAGGGACAGAGCATTTGAGAGGAGCATCTCAGTATCATCCAACCATCTAAAGAATTTTTAAGAATAGGAAATGTGCATTTCAAAAAAGAAAAATGAAATGCTTAACCATCTAAAATGAGTAGCTGACAGTGGAATTTCCAGGAAGTATTAGCTTCCAAATAGAGAATATTTGAGTGGTGGGAGTAGGAATGCACGCAGAAGATAGGGTTCCTACCTATCATTTGTTCATCTATTTGGCCAAACCTTGCTCTAAAGGTCTGAGAACATCCTCATAGCACTGCTGAAGGTCATGTCCCAAATTCCTGGCCTTCTGGTTCTCCTGGATTCCAAGACAAGCTCAGATATCCTGTCTCCTTTCCAGCTCATGCTGAATTCCCTACTCACCCCTGGGAGACTGGGTACAAGAGTCCAATGCTAATAGTCTGAAAACCTTACGAGCAAATCTTTTAAAATCTTTATTTACGTTTTCCCAAGGGGTCTTTTTGTAAGGAAGAGTGAGAAAATAGCTACAATCACTATCAGCACCAACACTAAGACCATAATCACCACCATCACCGCCTTTGCCATCACCAAAACCAACACCAAAGCCAATGACAACAACACAATCACCACCACGTCCATCACCACCTTCACCAGGAACACAACACCAAATCACCAACACAACCACCACCACCTTCACCACCAAGACCATCAACACAACCATTACCACCTCCATTCCACCTTCACCACCACCTCCATCACCATCTTCACCACCAACACAACAAACACCAACCCCAAACCACCAATACAGCCACCATCACCTCCATTACCACCTTCACCACCAACACAACCAAACAACTTCTACCACCACCGCTTTCATCACCAACACCAACACCATGATCACCACAACCAACACAGTCACCACTACCACTACCAGACCCAGGTCTGGGTTTGAATTAGAGTCTGGTCAGTTATTAGCTCTTTGACCTCCTGAGAGTTATTTAAACTCTCTGTGCCTCAGTTTTCTCATATTCAAAGCGATGATAAAAATAGCTTCTAGAGTTGTGAGGATTAAAAGTAATATATATGATCTGTGTGTGTGTCCACTATATGGAATGCCAACATACACATAATAGCTACCATTACAAGGGTATATTTGTCGAGAGAAGACTAAATTATTGCTCTGCAGTTCATTTCATGGAAAAAGGGAAGTTTTCACCCCTGAATTTTGGGGACACTTTGCCAGCTTGAGAACAGACTATAAAGCTAATATCCAGTGGGATGTCTCCGTCTCCCCTGACCTGTCTGCCAGAGTGTGCCAACTGCCCCGTTTCTTCTATTTCCTTCAGCCCTGGGAGACTCACTGTTAGAAAGTGGTGAATTTGCTGGAGGAGATGCCTCTATTCTTCTTGCATCACTTGTTGTAACAAATATGCCCAATATGACAGCCAGATCTATACTGCCAAATTCCCGGAGCCCAGGGCATTTTGAATAGATAGATGCCAAAAGCTGGAGCCCTATCCAGCTTCTTCTAACTCTTGCACCATCTTGAACACTTGCTAATGGACACTGACCTGGGAGTGACCAGGCCCAGTCAAACACTATTGCTATGTAACATTTTGCCTGCCTCCCTTCCTTCTTTCCTTCCTTGCTCCCTTTCTCCTTCCCTCTGTTCCTCCCTCCCTTTTTCCTTCTCCTCCTTCCTTCTTTCCTAACCTCCCTCCCTCCCTCTCTTCCTTCCTTCACCCATTCCTAGTCATTAGTCCCTAAACCAACGCTGTGTACACAATGGCCCTGGACCCGACAGCCATTGTGCGTACATGTCCCGCTTATGCTTAGGCGTATCTGATGCGCCCTCTGCCTCCCTGCCCACCCTCTGTCCTGCGGGAGGGCACAGCTCTTGGCCGACAATTACTTATAACCCGCCGGAGGCGCCACTCTGTTGGCACGCCAAACACCATCTCTTCTCCCTCCCGGCATGCCAGGATCCTTTGACAAGGAAGGGTAAAGACCCTCCAGGGTTCTCAAGAACATCAATATGTTTTGTATTTAATGTGCTGGCTCTGTTACAGCAAATTAAAGTGAAGGGGCCTGGTAGAAAGGAACACAGCCCGCCGTTCCTCTGTCCCTTGTTGAGCAGGAGGCTCTGGAAATGGCACTCCAGTGTGGAGGAGGAGTGCACATTACACCCCCCTGCAGGAACAGAGCAGACATTAGACAAAGCCCCGAGTCTTAATGGGACGCATCCGGCAAACATCTGAGCTTGGGCCTTCAATCACAAACGCTGCAGGATTTAAAAATGAATAAACTTCACATTGTGTTTCTCTTATTTATCCTTTATGCAAATTGTCCCTGGGAGGACCCATTACGTGCACTGCATGGGGACAGCAGAGGCCGGCTCCGAGGCTGGGAGGACCACTTGCAAGCAATTCCTGGAATGCCAGGCCCGTCCTGGTGCTTTACAGAGGGAGAAATAAGTGATCGTAAAAGGGAAATAAAGAGATTCTGAGTAGTTGGCTCACACAGAAAGTACAGGCATATGCGCCTGCGCATACACATACACACACAATAACACACCACATATACTCAAGCCACGCATGGACCACATTCAAACAGCCACTGCTGCCATGATGCCAGGGCCTCTGTGAAGTGAGCAACGTCATCTTCCCAACTGCTTATTCCCGCTACTGATCAGAGGAAGAGGGGCCATCATGAGACAGAGCAAAGGCATGGGCAGGATGGTGAAGTCGAGTCTCATGAATGGAAACTCCTGGCAGCTCCTGGTCCCAGAGAACCCCTGGCGAGCTGGGCACTGCTCTAGTGCTGCCCGCAGCCCCTCTGCTCCCGGCCTCTTGGCTCATTGAAGTTTCTTGGCTGAGGATGGAGTTGGGAGCAGCAGGCTAGGGAGTTGGGACTGTGAGCTTGGACTAAGGGAGCCAGGAGCCATTGGAGATAGGTCAGGGCAGCCCAGGCCTTCAAAAGTGGAGAGCCAAATCCAGGGACACTGCAGGGCTCTAAGAAGAAGGACAGAACCCTAGGAAATGAAGAAAACTGAGCTGGAGGCGGGAGGCCTCCTAACACCCTCTTCTCACAGGAGCTGAGCGGGTTCCCTGGGACTCACTGTAGAACTCAGCCGGCTCCCTGCTCCAGTCTGTGCAAGACAGACTGTGTGGCCCCAGAGTCAACCCTGTGAGATTTGGGCATAGATGGCCCGGAAGCATGTCTCGCCCCTTGCGCAGGGCTGAGCACAGACTAGATGTGAGGTGGAGGCCCATTGGCTGGATGGATGTCAGGTGAGCCCCAGGTCCTAAAAGGGGTGAAGCCAGCCAGGGAGCCTGGTTTTGGAAACAGTCTCTGGCCTGGCTTAGCATGTGGCTCAGCATGCTCACGACAGACATTTTCATAAACAGAAACAGACAACGCAAACTGAGATCGGTCACCAGGTGCCCTGGAATCCCCCCTGAGTGGCGTCTCCGTTACATCTCCTGTGGGGCAGGTGACTCACAGGCTGCTTCTGCTCTTCCTCAGCAACTCTTCTGTCTGTGTAGGCCATTGGGGGTGGGGGTGGTGGTGCATTTTTCCCCTCGTTAGAGAGCACAGTGTTTGATGGGCAGAACTTGCCTTGCCTCCCCCACTTTCACCCTGGTCCCATCCCCGAGCCACCCTACCCCCACAGGGTCAGAGCAGCCCTCCCACTTCCAGGCTCAGACAGCAGAGACCCCGAGCCTTTCTCATGCCTTGTATTCCCTGTCTCAGCATTGTGGAGATCAGAGATACTTTCTTTCAAAGGGTCCTCGGATACCCACTGTCCAGCTCCCTGTGGCCTAACCCTATCCGCACCTCAGCCTGCCCCCGGGCAGGGCTTTCTCTGGCCTTGGCTCCCTGGGTTTATCATGTTTGGCCACTACCTGAATCTTAAGGGTCTTCATAATCCTCCCTCCCAATTTGCTTATTCCAGCCCTAAAACCAACCAACTACTTAATAAATTCCTCTCTTCAATCGCTAAGTAAATATTGATTGCCTGCTGTCTCTGTGCCAGGCCCTTGCTAGTCTGAAGGGATACATGGATGAAGGAAATAGTGTACCCCAACATAACCCAGTCTTGGGGGTCACAGACTGAAAAATCAATGATTAGGACATAATAAGACAAAATGTGGTCTCTCCTCAAGATGGAGAGAGGGAGAGTTGGAAGGGGGAGGGGAGGTAGAGGGAAAAATGACTCCCAGGCAGATATATTTTGAGGGTAATGTCTTTGAAGTTATTAAAATACGTTTTAAAGGTATGCTATGATTCTCTGCCAGGGGTGAGCACGCACCGGGACTAAGGGGAACACAGACGAGAAGAAGGGGAAAGAAATGTAAATTCTTTTTGATCACCTGCCTTGTGACAGATATTGCACCGAGACCTTTACCTTTATAATCTTGCTTAAATGACACAGAATTCTAGGAAGTTGATGCTGTGAAGGACTTATAATAAATAGCACTGAGTGATTGCTACAGGACCAGGCAAGACAGGGCAGAATTGTGACTAAGATCCCAAACTCTGGCACCTCTCTGCCCTTTGTCAACAATGTGATCTTTAGAAAGTGACTTAACCACCTTGTCATTCAATTTCCTCGTCTGTTAAACCAGGATGACCATTCACCTGTCTCTTGGGGGTTATAGTGAGATTTAAATGGTTTATTATAAGGAAGTCCATCGTGCTGGTGAAGGTCAGTGTCAATGTGGCCAGGTCTGGGGTCCAGGTATTTGATCAAACAAGCACTGGACTAATTGTTACTGTGAGGACATTTCATGGATTGAAATCATCCGTAAGTTGATTACATCTATGGCTGATTACATCTACAATCAATGAAGGAGATGGCTTTCAGCAATCAAAGAAGTCTCATCCAATCAGTTGAAGGCCTTAAAGAGAGAACTGACAATTTCAGCAATTATAAAGAAGAATTTCCATCTCTCTTTCATCCAGCCAGCTTCTCCTGGGGAATTCACTGAAAACCTTCATTGGAGTTCCCAGATTCTATGGAATCCCCACAGTCGTCTTGAGCTAATTCCTATAACAAATCTCATTGGCTCTTTTTCCCTGGAGAACTCTAATACACCCACAGAAGTGCCTGGCACAGAGCTAGTGTCAACTATTACTATTCTTTTCAGTGCTCTAGATGAATGAATTCATTTAATCCTAACAGTAATTGTTTTAGGTACTCATTTTATTATACCCGTTTTACAGTTGAGGGCACTGAAAAACAGAGAGATCAAATAGCATTCTCATGGTCACACAGTTGGTAGTGGAGAAACTATGATTTGAGTCCAGGCTAATCTGCCTTCGAAGCCCTCTACCAAGTCCTTTGTAGCCAGGGAGCATCTGCAGAGGTGCCTCAGGGACTGCCCAGGACATGGACATCACTATCCAAGAAGGGCTCTGGTTTATTCTTTGTCATATGTATTGGCTTTCTCAAAAAAAAAAAAAAAAAAAAAAAAAACCCACACATTTATTGAAAGAATTTTGCTGCTAAAAAAGGTTTGGAAACCACTGCTCTCCATCTATCCCACATTTCAGAGAGGAAGAAATGGAGGATAGGTGATGGGAATGGGCCACTCCAGGTGGCAGCATTAGTGTGTGAATGTGATCCATGTCTCCTTGCAGTCACCTTAGGTCTTTCCTCTGCGTCATCTCCACCCCTGATGGCCTCAAAAGACCTCAAACCGATCAGAAACCTCCACTAGTGCAGGGGACGACCATAAACCTTAGGCCACATGGATGCTGGTGCTCCCTGTTGGGATCGAGGCCTTCCACAGAGGAGCTGAGAAGAAAGCGGATGAGCAGGGTTTGGAAGGCGCCTGCAGAGGCTGCCAAGGCGCCTGGGCCTCGACCAACCTCGTCTATGCAAATTCAGGGGAGCAATTTGCATAGGGAAAATGTAATTATCCAAATTGGAACAGGGCCAGGGCCTCACAGTCTGAACTGGGGAAGTGCTGGAAGATTCTTCTGAATATAAAAGCTGCCTTCTTCTCCTCTCCCTACCTCCCCAACCCTCACTGGGTGGCTCTGAAATGAGAACTGTCCTACAGAGGGCCCTGCCTCGAGGCCCTGGCAGCCTCCCTCTTCCTACAGCTGCAGGGCTGGGGAGGCAGAAGCTCTGAGTCTCTGCAGTAGGGTGAGGATAGCTTGGATTTCCAGTCCTCACCCTCCAGCCTCTATTATTTGACAGTGACAATACATGTGCATTCCAGTTCATATGTTTGTTTGGTTTCTTAGAATTCTTATTTAACTAATGACTGTTACTTTCACTGGGAAGATCTCCAAACCAATTAATTGACTTTGACCAAAAGAGACAATTCAAAGTCTGGGCATCAACAAACACCATCCTTGGAAGGCAGCAGTAGCCATCAGTGAAAGATATCTCTGGGACAGGAACCACATACCATCCTGGGCATATCCCTGAGCACTCCTGGCCTGGGTGTCCCATTCAAAGTCTAAAGGAATTGATCTAACACTCCCCAAGCTTCAGACCTGCTCTGACAGTCTACTCTTCCATGACTTTTCTCAGTATCCGCCATGGGACTCACGCACAGGTGACCTAAATAACAGGATAGAGACTTATCCCGGCCACACCGCTACCTAGGAAAGAGAAATTGGACATTCCAAGAAGCCTGTAATACTCCAATCACTCATCATCCATTTAGCCATCTATTCATCCCACCCTGCAAGGAAGAAAGTTAATAAACATTTTACTTAGGAGGTAATGGGCAAGGAGTTGGGAATACAAAGGTAATTAAGACTCACCTCTGTCATGGGTGCTCACCTTGAGTGGGCCCAATGAGGTTCCCCACAGCTGCAATTAGTATAACATTCCTGCAGGTATTATCCTGGGGGTACCCCAGCCCTTAGTTATTCCTTTGCTGGAAAGGGCGTGTTTTGTTTAAGGGCCCCTGTCTGATTTCCAAAGCTTGTGCTGGCACTTATGGGAAACAGTGGGGGACTGCTCCACGCATGGAGAAGTGCCTTTGCTCAGGGCAAAATCTGCTGTGCGGTGAACTGCTCTGCCTTCCCTTTGTGTCAGGATGATTTGAGGGAACCATTAAGCTTTAACAATGCAGAAAATAAATCCCCATTAAAATATATGCACCTTAAAAAGCCACGTTCTTAAGCCAACCTGCAGAAGAGAGCCACAAGCTGCCCCTCTCTGTTGCCGCCTGTCACGCACCTCTTTTTCCAAGAAACTGCTCCTGATCCTTCACAGCTGGGAATGATTGCTCACTCCTCCAACCACCCATAGACATTTATAAAATACCTAAGGTAAAATTTGATTTGGGTGATAACCAGATTGGTTTACAATGTGAGCGCCATAGGAAGGGTCATTTAGTGCCATTCAGCTTTGTATTCCCACTTTATATTCCATGCAGCACCATGCCAAGACATCGTAGGGACCCCTTAAATGTCTGATGGATGAATGATGGAATGAATGAATGCACTTGGTTGCAGAACCAGACCACTTATCTTGTAAAGCCTTAAAACTCCTCTCCCCTGATCACTTTGATAACAAATCTCCAAATCCTTGGATTATGAGACCATGCTGAAACTTTGTCTCCTAACCTATGGAATGTCTTTGTCTCAAACCTATGGAATGAGCTGCCCCTCACCACTCCCACTTTCGTGGAGCACTAGTTCCATTTTTTCCCAGATGGTCACCACCAGAGAACCTCTCCTGACCATAAGTCCTAATAAAAGTAATGTCTGACTTTGTGCCCAGTGTGGTCTTTCGCCTTGGAGCTGCGTTGACCCAAGTCCTTCAAGAACTGGGCTGGAATACCGATGTAATGGCCAGCCCAGAGCTCACCATTTGTTTTGAACACCTAACAGACAGGCAGGGACTAACATTTTGGAGCGGAGACATTTCTCCAGTTGGTCAAAGTAAAGGGGCTCTGGGACCAGAAAGGCATTCCAGAGGAACGCAGGAGGACCTGGCTACAAAGCTGTTTACTATACAAAGGATTTATTTTCCCTGGGTCAGCCTGTAATGGCAAGTCCTGGCATTGCCTCTGGTCCCAGCACCACCTCTAACTAGCCATGGCTCCTTGGGCAAGTCATTACCTCACTTGGCCCCTTTACTCATCTGTCATTGTTTCTTTCCACATTAAGTGCCAGGTTCTATCTTATATCCTGGGGAAACAAAAACAAATCAGAGACAATTCCAACCCTAATAAACAAGTTTCTACTTAGAGAGACAGATATGGAATCAGATAAATTTCAGTACAGTCTGGTGTTGCAAAGAGACGTGCAAAAATAATACGGAACTCTTGGAGAACACAGCCACTCTCTCTGCCTATGGGAATTTAGGAAGTTTCCCAGAAGGGGTGACATTGAACTGGGCAAGCAATCGAGGAAACGGCCTTCCAGGTAAAGGGTGTAACATGTGTATTTGTTTTCTATTACTGCTGTAACAAATTGCAGCAGATTTAGTGGCTTGAAACAATGGAAATATATTATCTTACACTTCCATAAGGCTAAAATCAAGGGGTTAGCAGGGCTATGTTCCCTTCTGGACCCTCTGGGAGAAGATCAGCTTCCTTGCCTTTTCTAGCTTTCTAGAGGCTCTCTGCGTTCCTTGGTTCACGATCCCCTTCCTCCCTCTTCAAAGCCAACACCTATGGGGCTGAGTCCTCACATCGCATCACTCTGACCTCTTCTTCCTCTCCCACTTTTGGGGACCCTTGTGATTACATTGGACCTATCTGGATAATCCAAAACCATCTTCCTATTTTACGATCAACTGACAAGCAAAACAAATCCCCTTTTGTCATGTAATTTAACATATTTACAGGTGCTGGGGACAAGGAGGCGGATGTCTTTGGAGGTATTAGTCTGCTTACCACTGCCAGGGCAAAAGTGCTGAGATGTGCATGGATCTGTTCTGTGTAAGGACAGAGAGGGGTTCAGGAGTGCCTATGGGGTGGTTGCTGGGGGAGAGACAGGTTGTGAAGGTCTTTATATACAGGACTCATTTATTTATTATTTTAGCCACAATGACTAAAACAAGGGAATGACATTGTCACCTTTGTTTTCTGAACAATCATTCTGACAATGAGATTAAAGGGAACTATAAGGAAGTGGGGCAGGGAGACTGGTTAAGAAGCTTTTGGAGCAGTCCACATAAGAGGAGACAGTGGCCATGAGGATCAATAGAAAGGGGTAGGTTCGAAGGCTATTTAGAAGGAATCATTGCCGAGATTTGAAAATTGCTAAGTATAAGGGAGAGGTGGAGTCAGGGATGGTTGAGGGTTCTAGCTTAGGAACCTGGGTAGGCAGTGGTTCAGTTTGCTGACATGGAGACTGTAAAAGAGGACATAATGGGCTCAGGTGACATGTTGAGTTTTAGGTGCCTGTCGAAATACCCAGGTGAAAAGAGCCTGTAGACAGGTCATGAGCTCAGGGGATGGGAAATCCTCTGCCCACTTCCAAGGTCATTGTAAAGAATGACTGAGAAAATACCCTTTTCAATGCAAGAACACTGGTAAACATGTCATATCTCTCCAGTGCATCCTAAACAAGGATGCATTTGGCCTCCTCCTCTGAAGATACCATCATGAGACTCAACAACAAATGTTTATGGTGCCTTCTCTGTGTGAACCATGGCCCAGGTTGTACAGAGAAGCAAGAAGTTCCCTGAGGTGCCCCTGTCCTTGAAAGTGCCAGGGAAGCAGGGGTACAGAAGTAACAAGAAAGGTAACGACACAGGTGCATGGGAGTGGCTGCTCTGGCTTGAGCAGGAAACCTAGGTATGTGTTGACATCTACTTGTCCTTTACCCCTCACAGTCTTCTAAAGACTTTAAAATTCCACAACCCCCACCTCTGACTCTAAGCTCAGGATTTTTTATTCCTCATTTCAATTAGTATAAAAATCTCTGAACTGAGCCCCCTGCTTCTTGTCTTGTTTCCTTCCCATCTATTTCTTTAAATGACAGCCAGAGAATGATTTTTTTCTAACTTTAATCTGATCTTAACACTATTCAACCTGAAATAATTCAATGAAACATAGGGAGAAAATTTTAAATATAAGAGTGAGGAAGGCCTTTCTAAACAGGACATAAAACAAGCAATCCATAACAGAAAAGAATAATAAATTTGAATACATAAAATTCAAATGTTCTGCTTGAAAAAAATGCCATAAACAAAGTCAAAAGACAAACAACAAAATAAGGAAAAAATATGTGCCGTATAAATGACAAGACACTCGTAGCCTAAACATATAAATGGTGTCCACAAATCAATAAGAGAAAAACCCAACAATCCAATACAAAATCTGGCAAGGGAACATGAACAGAAAATGAAATACAGATAGCTCTTAAACATATGAAAAGAAGCTCAAACTCACTCACAATAAAAAAAAAAAGCCAATTTCTCTAAAAGTAGATATTATCAGACCGGCAAAGTCAAAAGTTTGGTAATATGCTGTATTGAGAAGTTTGGGCAACAGGCATTTTCAGATGTTGTTGGTGAGAATGTACTACAATTTGCAAAACTATAAATGCCTAACAATTTTTAAATGCATATATTCTTTGAAATTTATATCTATAAAAATTCTATAAATTTTGATATAGTTATATATATTAAGATATATACACAAATAAACAATCATATGTCATCCTAAATGTCTTCAAGAGGGGACTACTTAAGTAAATTATGTTATGCACATAATATAAAATGATACATAGCTACAAAATAGCATGAGGGGAAAGAAAAGAATAGGGCAAGGCTACGTGGTGAGTATGGGACAATCTCTAAGATATAATAGCACTAAAGAAATGGTTATATAGCATCAGTATATGTGAGGCACTATTCTAGAAGCTTTATATATTTAGATGTAGCTTTGTAACTATACTATATTTATGAATATTTTGCTCATTTAATCCTTATAAGACTCCTGTAATAGAGATATGAATATTCTCATTTTACAGATGTGGAAACTGAGGCACAGTAGATTTAAATAATTTGTCCATTATGAGGAAAGAAAGATACATGAAAGAAAGGTGTATCATACAATGTGGATATTTGTATCCGAACTACTTTCCAGTCCACTGATTTTCTCTTCAGCCATGCATAAACCTTTAAGTTCTTAATTTCATTTAATGCATTTCTTTTTGGTTTTAGAATTTCTATTTGGTTCTTAATCAAAATAGATTTTAGTCCTTTACTAAAATTCTTGATGTTTTCTTTTAAATAATTAATCACATTAGTCATGCTGATTTTGAAGCTCAAGTTTGATAACTCTATCATCTGGGTCTATTTCTACTGTCTATTGTTTATCTTAGTTTTCCAATCACGCCATGCCTTCCTGTATACTCAGTTATTTTTCATGAGTGTCAGACTTGTATATGAAAAAGTAGGCAGATAATTTGATCCTCTAGATGATGCTCTCTTCTTTCAGAGAGCATTTACTTTTCCTTCAGGCAGGGTCGCTGGAAAGAAGCACTGGCAGACACAGCACACTCAGCTCTATCAGTTTATCAGTCTGCCTCTTCCCAAGGTATTCAGCAACTTGGGGAGGACCTCACACCACAGGAAATGAAAATGAATAATCAAAGTGTTAAGAACAAAGCTACTCAATTACCTTTGAATAAATGTAACTCCTCTCTTTCCCATAAGAAAAAACAAAACAAAACAAACAAACAAAACACTAACAGTCCCGAATCACCTAATCCAATCAGGAATTGAGATGACTGGAAGTCAGGGCTTCAGTTCCTGTGAGAATTAGTTGTGAATCACCCTTACTTCTAAGGTTTAACCCTTTGAGGTCCCAACCCAAAACCTCTCCTCCTTGGAGGCCTCTGAACTTCAGTTTTTACTTCATAGCCTTATGAGTCTTTTGAAAACTCTGCTTAGCTTCTTGGTCTCTCAGACAGTACTTTGGAAGATGTAATTAGCTGTGAGGGAGAAAGCGTTACTAGCCTTCTCTCTCTGGTCTCCCCATTTTTCCCAAATGAAATTTAGAATTCCTCATTGCCCGGAAAATATTCCCACACCCTTCAAGAGGATTTTGGGGGCTTTTTTGTTTGTTTGTTTGTGTTTATTTTTACATTTTGTTTAGCTTTTTCAGTTGTTCTCAGAGAAAGTCTTGGTTGGAAACAACTCAGTGCCCATTCACCAGACATATTTTTGATTGGAACAAAGTAAAACAAAACATTTGAAGTGAAACTGTCATGTGTTTTTCCCTTTATATTAAGGGAATAAAATGTTTTTCTTGAAACAAGCAAATGAGCAAAGAAGAGTAGGTGCCTGGGTCCCACCTCAGACCAATCGAATTGGAACCATGGGAGTGGAACCCAGGACTGCTGGTTCTAATGGGAGAGAGAACCACCAGCTTAGAGCAGCAGTTCTCTGACTTTAATGTGCAAATGAATTTCTTGTGGATAAAACACACACAACAACAAAACACTAAAAACAAAGGCAGAGTCTAGTCAGGAACACTTCCCTGGCCAGACAGTTTAATAGAGAAAACTACATATATGAAACCCACTTCCAAGTTGTTGGATGAGCTGAAAGAGCCAGTAGGGGACAATGAGATGATCCAAAGATCAAGAACGTCTTTGTTTGAGGAACCAAGGAAGGAGATGAAGTCACCAGAGTTTAGGAGACAGAGCCACCTGTCAAAAGCTGGGATCATGAAAGAGCCACAGAGGATATGCAGCCAGGTCCAGGACACTACTCAAAGTCAGGGGATAGGTGGATTAACTGGATTACTGACTTCTCTCCTCCTTGGGAAAGGCAGGAGAAGACAGGGAATGAATTTGTGGGCAAATAGCAAATGGGTGCTGTGCAAGTTTGAATCTATGGTGGACCTCAAGAAAGCCATGTCCTTTAATCTTCATTCAATATTGCGGGGTGGGAGCATTTGTTCCCATGGAGATGTGACCCACCCAATTGTGCCTGGTAACTTGATTAGATGATTTCCATGAAGGTGTGTCTCCACCCATTGAAGGTGGAGTTGCTTACTGGAATCCTTTAAAAGAAGAAACATTTTGGAGAGAGTCCCTTTTGATAGAGACACGAGGAAGCCAGCAGGCGCCGCCATGTTTGCTATGTGTCCTTCCAGCTGAGAGAGAAACATTGAACATCATCGGCCTTCTTGAACCAAGGTATCTTTCCCTGGATGTGTTAGATTGGACATTTCTATAGACTTGTTTTAATTGGGACATTTTCTCAGCCTTAGAACTGAAAACTAGCAACTTATTAAATTCCGCTTTTTAAAAGCCATTTTGTTTCTGGTATATTGCATTCTGACAGCTAGCAAACTAGAACAGCTGGACACCAAGCATACCTGAAAGAGACCTATGGAACTTGTAGCAGTGGGTACCTCTGGGGTGGAAGAGAGGATGGGGATTGGAGGGCAGGAGGACTATGGTTGAGAGAGGCTTAGCCTATTAAAAATAAACACATACCAAGCCGGGCCACAGTGACTCAGCAGGCAGAGTTCTCGCCTGCCATGCCAGAGACCTGGGTTTGATTCCCAGTGCCTGCCCAGGCAAAAATAAATCAACCAGTAAATAAACACATATCAGTAAAAGTCCTAATGAAAACCCTTAATGGCTTTCATGTCCACTGCAGCACTTTTCAAACTTTAGGGGGCACTAAAGCAACCCATTGTGCTGCAGGAACCACATATCCCCTGAAGCAGCACATCTAGGGTATCTCTGAAGGAGCTGCATTTTTAACAACTGTCTCCTGTGATTCCAATGCTGTTGGTCCACGTGGAACACATTTGGGAAATGGTGGCCAGCTGGACAGAATTCAAGTTTTTTACAATTACGTACACATCCTTTCATGATACCTGTGGCCGATTTCTCTTTGAAACCTCCCCCCACCGATGAGGGTGGCATTGGCTCTTGCGCCTCTCCTGCCTGATCCTTCTGCAAAATGTCATCCAAATTCTCACAGCATTTGCTAATAATTTGTCTTGGTGCAAATGAGGGCCGAGAAGTTTTCTTATTCATATTAAACCCTAGGAATGCTCACCACTGTACTTGGCATGCAGGAGGTACTCAATACATGTTGGTTGAACTGACTGACTGGTGGTTTTCAGAGAAAGGAGGACTCTGAGTCAGGTGAGGTGGCCAGGAAGGGTTTCCCGAGGAGAACTCGCCTTAGACTAGCGGAATGGAAGGGAAAATGTCCTCCAGACCGGGGAAGGGGACTGCCCCGAGGCAGACAGGCTCATTTCTATTAGTGAACAACCCTGACAATGAATATAAAGCGCTTCGGTGTTTTTAAGACAAATTCCCTGAAACCACACTCAGTAGGTCATGCATCCCCCCTATCTGGATCCTAACTTCCTCAGATGTTAATGATTACTTCCAGCACTGATCAAGGGGAGAGAGACCCCTACGGGTTTATAAAACATGCAGATGACTGGTTTTTAACGAATGCAAAATGTCAAACAAAAGCAGCCTCACAGGCCAGTTACTCATGCATAGTAAAGTTCCTAGGGAAAAGGGAGCAAATAAATAGGGAAAAAATACCTTGGCTGGAACTGTTCCTAATAGGCAATGGACAATTGGGAACAGCAGGGGTTTACAGGGACAGGGGAGCAAATAGCAAATACATTTGGAAAATATCAGCTACAGTGGATCAAGGCAGTACCAAATGCCCCCACCCCCACCCCTGGCTTTTGTTTCTATTAAGGCCTGGGGTCTGGGGCCTGGGGCCTGTGTTCAGCCCTCCCCTGTTACAAATGCACAGGGCTAAGCCTTTGTCTGCTTAGGGGGGATGAGAGAGGAAAGCTTGGGCATACATACAGCAAGAAGAAAGCAATTTTAGGAGGGTGGTGTTTAAATGCGATTTTTATGTGGCACACTTTGATCTAGAAGCCACTGATTTGAACATTACCTTCTTTGCGTACAGCCAGGGCTTAGCTCGATACGGACCTTGCATTTTCACACAGACTCAAATTTAGGATTTTGACAATATCTCTAAATGTGGTTGTATAAAAGTTACTGCATTTGTATAAGCACGAGTCTGTATGAAAGGGAATCATTGATTCAACATAAACAGTTTTTGTAAGCTTGTCTTTGCATGCCTTCATTTTTTTAATGCACCCAAAGCTTGAAATCCTTAATGTAGCCTGGACCTCTTTCGAGCCTTGTCTGCTAGACCAGCTTCATGCTTGGATGGTGCAGATGGCATGATCTCAGAAGCACTGGGGGAGCACTCAACCCCCATAGTCCTACAACCCTCCCACACCTGCCTAATGATGCTTGGAATCCTTTTGTCAGGGAGCACTGTCTTTCTTTCCACACTGGGAAATGAGCCTTAAGTTGCAAACTCTCCAGGGAAGAGGGCCTCAAGGCCTCACATTTGCTTGGAGGGAGCACGTTTCCATAGGGCCAAGCTCCTCCCACGTCTCACCAAAGAGACTCTTGTATCAGGGGCAGGGAAGGGGGAGCCTGGTCAGTAGGGTCTGCAGACTTCCGCAGAGAAACTGCAGTAAGTGGGAAATGATGAAACCTCGGGCATTATCTGAAAACTTCCTGCAAACTGTGTACTCTGTCTCCTTTATTAGCCACAGAAAAGCTCCAGATGCAACCAAGAGACAGCAGGTGAGCAGCTATGTGAGGAGACTGGGAAATGTGGCAGGGCCACCTGTGCTTGCCATTGTCCATGCTCTCCTTGTCATCCAGGGCATGGCCGAGGCCACATGCTCTGGTCTCCAGTACAGCTGGGAGGGGCCGTGCAACCCTTCCGATCAATGAAATGTGTGTGTGCGGGGGTCAGGGGGACTGACCCGGAACCCCTCCTCTGTCTCCTCTTCAGCTGGCTGAATGAAGAGGACTCCAAGACCTGAAGGAGCAAGGAGCCACAAGGTGGAAGGAAACAGAGTCACTGACATCTGTGCAGAGCACAGAAATACCCCCTTCCCAACACTACCACCTGCTGACCCACTGTGACCCGAAAAACAAACTTTTGTTGTCCTCAGCCACTATTCTGAGCTTGTGAGAGTGGTTCACCTATACTGCTAAGGTATAAAGCTGGAGAAGAAAGAAGGTAAGGCCAGTGTCTTTAGGGACTGTATTAGCAGATAAAGGAATTTAACAGTTTTCTTTTTTCAGAAAAAAAAGGGGAGGTGCTGCTGAAGGCTTTCAAGCCAGAAAAGCATTTGCTGCCATGTCAAAACCAGCTGGAGGCAAGGGACACTAAAGGAAACTGCTACAGTCACACAAGTGTGAGGCATGAAGCCTGGCCCGAGGTTGACAGGAGAAATAGACTCAGATAGTGTGGTGGCTTGAAGCTGTAGGTGCCCCAGGAAAACATGTTCTTAAATTTAGCCCCTTCCCGTGGGAGTGAACCCATTGTGAGCAGGAACTTTTTTTTTTAAATTTGCATATAGGCAGGAGGCACCAGGGATCAAACTCCAGACCTCCAGCACAGCAGGTCAGAGCTCTGCCTGCTGAGCCACAGCAGCCACACTGTGAGTAGGAACTTTTGATGGGGCTACTTCAGTTAAGGTGTATCCCACCTCAGTCAGAATGAGTCTTATTCCTATTACTCGAGTCCTTCATAGGAGAATGAAAGTCAGACAAAGACAGAGAAAACCACAGACGCAAGAAGCTGAATCAGAAGAGAAGGGAGAGAGCAGGAGACACTGCCGGGTGCCTTGTCATGTGTCAGAGGAGCCACAGGTCTCTGGCAGCCAGCCTCAGAACACTGCCATCTTGGGAGAGAAAGAATAGCTTTGATGACGCCTTGATTTGAAATTTCTTTTAGCCTCAAAATCATAAGCTAATAAATTCCCGCTGTTTAAGCCACCCCATTTCATGGTATTTGTTTAAGCAGCCTAGGAAACTCAAACAGAAGGCCAGAGAGCTAAGAGGTGGAGCAGGGAGGGTCCATAGAACCCGCTACCTGCCAGGATGTGGAGGATGAGGGCAGGCAAAGAGGACCATCGCAAGAACTGGGGGGTCTTGGAGGAGAAGCCAGTTTGGGTGAAAGGTAACGACTTCTTGTTTGAACATGTGAGCTTGAGCTGATCAAGAGTGATGAGGAGAAGATGTCCAGCTGTTACTGGAAATGTCACTGTGGCCAGCACTCCGGTTACAATTCAATGCCATAATTGTTCAACAAACATTCTCAAAGATAAAATGGACTAAAAGATAAAGTCACTTTTGTTGGGAAATTGTTTGAGGAGGCCAAGAATTTGGTTCTAATATTGCACAAAATGTGGTCTTGGCACTATGCTTTCAGCAAGAAGGAAGGGTGAAATGAGAGACACATCCTAGCAGGAGGTTAGTGCAGGATTCGGCCACAGGCAATTCAACAAAAGAGAGGAATGTAATCTTGGCTGTTAGGAGAAGAATGGCAAATATTCCTCAACTTTGGATGAGCCTAGAAATGGGAAGAGAAGCCATGTATAAATGCAATTAGCACTCTTGCAGTGATAAAAAAAATACTTTAAAAATAAATGAGGTGCTACTAAATAAACAAATCAATTGAAAATGCACATGTGGGATAGCTGAGATAAATTAAAAAACAGATTAAAGTAACATCTGTATATTAACATCATCATAAAATGGAATGGTAATGGGGGGAGCGTGCAAGGTATTATAAAACAATAATCAGAAACATTATGTCACTTATTGAAAACCACACCACTGATTGAGAGGTATCACTTAGTTTCTGATGTTTCTGCTGCACATTTTCCCCCGAAATTGTACTTTAGGAAGAGTCTATTCAACTCCTGAAAAAAACCTTAAGTTTTATCACAATTTAGCCCACCTCAAAATCAGCACATGTTTAATGGATTCTTATCATCACCAGTGATTCTAGGTTATATGACATGACAGCTACATGCTTTCTCTGTATTGAGGACATCACCCCTGCCATGGAATGGTGAGACTCCCTTGTCCAATAGGGCCAAACCATTGGGGAGTGACATCTGATTTCTTGGAGTATTAATTAATAACAAAAAACAGCAGTCATCAATTTTCAATTTGTAGATTTTTTTTTAACTCTTTAACCCACTTTATCAGTAGGTTATTTGTAAA
The DNA here is from genome assembly GCA_004026745.1 of Myrmecophaga tridactyla. Lineage (NCBI taxonomy): Eukaryota > Metazoa > Chordata > Mammalia > Pilosa > Myrmecophagidae > Myrmecophaga > Myrmecophaga tridactyla. The sequence continues at coordinate 43,974 of PVIY010013126.1, forward strand.
CTAGGCTGTCCAGGTGTTTTTGTTCCCATTTGAAGACTCAGCCCAAAGGGTTAAATGAGTGGCCCAAAGTCACACACCATGAGGGTGGAAGATTCTGCCCCAGAACCCAGGTCCCCCTGTTCCCTAATTCGCTTGTCCCCTGCCCCAGACACTTTCTTTCCCTTTGGCCGCCGTAGCCTCTTCCAGTTGATTATCTCCCCTCAGCCTCACTGGTTTCTCTTCTCATTCCAGGCCATCAACTTCACCCTCATCATAAATTCCCTCTTCCTGGCTTCAGGTGGTCCCTCAAGGCTGGACAGCATTTTTTAAAATTTGGTCGATTTAACTTTCCATCCGGGAGGCTTTCATACAATTCTGTGTTCCTCTGGACTATCATTCAGCCCCCTGCTTCCTAACCTCAACAGAAAATCATCTCCACTAATGCGATCAGAAGACAGAAGCCATCAGAGGGGTCTCTAATGCCTTCACCTCAGATTTTTCTCTGGGTCATTTTCCCTTCCCCACCTTCCCCAGGATCAGAGGAGGTTGGGTCCCACTACCTCTCCTGCATAGGACCTTCCCCTCAGGACCACCTCAACACCCCTAAACTCCCTGGGGAAGCCCTATTCACCAACGGGTCAGAGAGAAGTGTTGGGTGTTGGGGGTCAGCAGGTCCCAGAGGCCTTTAGTGCAGGGTTAGGAGGCAATGGGAAGCTGTGCAGGCTTTTGAGCAGGAGCGATCTTAGATGATGTGGCCTAACCACAAGCAGATGCTGTGGCTTGCCTGGGAGCCCTCAGCTAACTCCAGGGCGGCAGTGAGAAGCACATGCCAAGTGGATGGGGGGGTTGAGGTGGGGTGGGGTGGGGGTGGAGGAGCAGTGCTAGTGCTCAAGAGACAGGGTGGAGGTGGGAGCAGCCATTCCCACTGAGAAAAGCTTAGCCAGGGCAGGGAAGGAGCCAAGGGCACCAGCCTGTGCTTCAGAGCAATTGCTAAATGGTGGCTCACAGTGTTTGGGGAAGGCACCTTATTCCATCAGTCTCTAGGGCTTCACAGGAGTCTTAGAAATTCCCAGAGGCTGGCCAATCAATTGCCTTATGTGTATCTCAGGAGGGGAGCTTATGTTTAATGCTTTTATACATATCTAATATCTGTCTCTACTGATGATATTTCCAACCTGGAAGAGAAGAGAAGAGCCAAAGGGATTTACACCACCAGAACCTGCAGGCAAATATACCCTGGTCAGGTATCAGGGTTATTGCCAGAACCTATTTAGGACGCAGGTAGAGTAGACTTGGTGTAATGTGATGGGATAAAAGATATCTGCAACCTGTCACCATGCTGATGCTTCCACCATCAGAGGCAACTATTTGGATTAAAACACTGAAAGAACACTTCATGTATTGACAAAGATGGAAGAAGCCCACTACAGCCCACTTCTTCCACTAATTACAGCTCAGAACGCTGGACAAAATATAAAAAGCAACTACTATCTAATTGCTGGGGGAAAAAAAAAGCAATAGCAGGTGAGAAGAGCTGAAACTTGAGCAATGAGTCATAACAAGCAGGAGATGATATTTTTTCCCTTTATAAACTGGCTTTAATCTGAAGGTGGCCCAGTGCAAAGGGCACTGCAGTGTAGGCAGCAGAATTCCGAGGGAAATATATTGTCTTTCTGGCCAACCAACCAGGAGAAGGACCCCTGCAATGTGATGTCCCGGGGGAATTCTCTTTGATTCCTTCTCTCTATCTCTTCCTTGATTTTCTCTCTTGGTGCTGCCCTAAGGACATTCTCAGTCTCAGAACTGTACTGTAGGGGTGGTGGTAGCTTGGGAACCTAAAACTCCAAGAGAAAATCCAACTTTCTGGCTGGAAGAACAGAAGAATAGAGAAATAGATCCCTGTGGTCTAAAAAGCCCGGGGGAATTTTTTTGTTAATTTTTTCTCTCTTCCTTCTTGTTTTGCCCCCAAGAACATCCTCAGTTGCATGGAGCTGTGTAGTAGCATGGACAGATAAAACTCTGAGAGGAACTGTATCCTTCTAGCAAAGAGCTGGGAAAAACAGGAACATACAAAGAAAGCCCCAGGGAGAAGAGAACTGAAGAAGAGAATGTCATCACTCTGTGTATAAACCAATGCAAAAGCTGGGCTCCACCATACGATGTGCATGCACAGAAGGGAGCAAAAGCAAGATAGCAAATGATGTAGAGCACTGCACTGAATAACCCCTGAGAAGCACATTCAGGGAAAGACCCAAAGCAATAATTTGAGAACTGAACTGACACTGGGATCTCCTCCCACAGAAGGTGAGACAGATCCTGCATACTGAACCTACTGGCTTGATTGTCTGCCAAAACAAAGAAACAAACAAAATTAACATTCTCCAGAGAGTTTTACCAAGACCCAGTGCCACAACATAATAACCGAAATCAGAATCACTTGACATATGAAGAACTTGGAAAATGTGGTCGATTTTCAAAGGAAAGATAGTTGACACATGCCAATACCAAGATACACAAATGCTGGAATTCTCAGATGAAACATTAAAGGAGCTATTATAACCATACTCTTGAAAAGAAGGGAAAGAAATGGAAAGCATAGAAAGATAAAAGTCCTCATCAGAGAAATAGAAATAATAACAAAGAAACAAATGGAAAATTTAGAACTGAAAAACACAATATCTGAAATAAAAAACCTCCTGGATGGTTTTACCTTCAGAATAGAGATGAAAGAGGAACAAGTAAGTGAACTTGAAGAGAGAATAATAGATATTATTGAATCTGAAGAACAGAGAGGGGAAAATGTTGATAAAAAATGAACAAAGCCTCAGGGACCTGTGAACAATATCAAAATATTAGAATTTGTGTTAGTAGAGTCCTATAAAAAAGAGGAGAATGAAATAGAAGCAGAAAAAATATTTGAAAAAATAATGTTTACAAATGCCCCAAATTTGGTGTAAAACATGCATTTACAGATTCAAGAAGGTCAAACAAGATAAAATCAGAGGAAGTGATTTCCAGACAAATCATAACCAAATAGCTGAAAACCAAAGATAAAAAATCTTGAGAGCAGCCAGAGAAAAATGGCACATTACATAGAGG